>WAAD01021980.1:8654-33121 GCA_013389945.1 Fregata magnificens | reverse complement strand
TGTTTTCTATAATTACTCTTGTGCACTCACTGAACATTCATTTGGTTATATCCAGAAAAAGAACGAGAGGCTGGTTAAGTACTAACGAAACATTAACAATACTGAATAATACAAATACGAAAAGAAGAAAGGGACAGAAAAGCAAATATGAGAGTACTTCTTGCAAGGGTTCAAGGGACTATCTCTTCAGTGTCTTACTTCTGAGGACAAGACTGAAGAAAGAGTGCATACACAGATTCTTTGAGTGAAGGAAAACCTCTTCCTGTAAGAGATGCTACAGATCATTACTCACTGTTTCCAAGTGCCTATTTCAATAAAAAGAATTTGAAAATTTATATCAACTAGTAATTCAGGCACACTGCCTGTTAACACACCCCCTTGGTATGGTAATGAATGCTCTACTCAAATATTGATCAACTTATTCTTTCTTGACCTGCTCTTAAATCCTGCTCATAAGGAGAGCTTGTGAACCATGACCATTTAGGGTCACTTGAACCCCTTGAGTTGAAGGATTCTTCTTATTAATTCCTTGCCAAGGAAAATCTTTGACTAATTTTGACCACCAGAAACACTTCTTCAATGAGGTAGCTATCAGAGCTATATACACTGACAGCTTGTACTAGCCTGTGCCTCATATTGTGAATGACTCCTTGCTGCCTGCAAATATGACATTGTTAAAACTGAACAATCGAGAATTTTCTATGCATACAGAAGCTTTCCAGAACCTTTTGTTCTTATGGAATACAGGGAATAAAAATGCAGGGGAAAGAATAAGGAATCAACAAAATAATCCTGTAGACCCAAGATGTGATTTTAGATTATTTTTGTCAGTGCATTTAGCAGTAGGGGACAATGTTCCCAGTCTTCACAGTGTCCTTTTTCTACAGTCTATGTATTGCGGGCTCCAGGGTGGGTGTTAGTAGCTATCATGGAGATGATCATGCCTATCTTTTTTCTCTGGGAAGGAAGATATTCACATATTAAGGTTCTGCCATACAGACATATGTAAAAATAATATGTAAACCTCTTTGCAGTAATATTCTGTTGTTTTTGCAAATTTCAAATCAGTCTCATTTGTAAATAGCAACTTGTTCCTAAACTTCAGCTGAGAACAGAATAAAATAAGATGTTACCTCGAGTATCTCTAAAACTCTTCAGTGCATTGCACTTTTTTTCTTCCCAATTACTTGAAAAGCCTATGTATGATTTAAAAAGTTTTCTAGCTGGTCCACACAACAGGCTGTAAAACAAAAATATGTAATTTCAGACTGCTGAGTCGTCCAGTGAAGCTTGGCAATGTCTTGCTAACCTCATCCTGAAGTAATCACAGACAGAAAGAGAAATTTTAATTATTTTTAAGCAAACAACATTTTCCTATTTAGCCTAAAATACATTGATCCCTATCTAGCTACCTACCTGTATGACCTATATGGATTTAGTTATTCTATTGTAGAGATCAGATATTCTAAACACATACCTTATGATTTTTATTAACAAATTAGTAAGCACTGTAAAGCTGACCTTCACCACTTCATATGCAAAGAATTATCTTTTTATAATTGCCCTTTTTAAACACAGAATGTTATGAGTCTATGTTATTAATCTGCAGAAGATATAAAGAGCCTGTCAACTTGGGAAGGCCTGGGGAAAACAGAAAAAAGAAAAGGCGCCTCACTACAAATCCTTTTGAAACTCCCAGGGCTTGGTCTCCAGACAGGCTGTACTGTGAACACTGTTCGGTTACCGGTGCTGATGAATCGAAGAGTATGAATATGTGATACAAGACACAATTTTTTGCCACTGATTGCAGAAACTGATTTGCTGTAAATATGTTAGCTTGCATTTTTTTGCAATTTTGAACTCTGATTATTCATTGTTGTTTCAACATCAAGAGACACATAAGAGAAAGAAGACAGACTATAGAGACTTACTGTAACAGGAGAGCTAGCCAGATCTCTGTGGCAGAACTGCTGAGATACCAGGTAGAGATCTAGAGGAGACAAACAACAGGTGGAAACTATGGAAATGAAACAGTGATGGGCTTTAGGTGACTTCAATTCCTCGAACAAGATCAGAGTCAAAAAAGCAGCTTCTGCGTCAAGCTGGAGAGCATCAGGTTTCTGAAGATTTTTTGAAAAGAGTAAAATCTTTAGGCAATTGAAATGTAGATGGCAAATGTAGTTTAGACTCACATCATTAGAAGGTCCCTGGTTATGGGAGAGAGATGGCTGATATGCTGAACCAGTTTATATGGAAAAAATAAGCCTGATGCCGTTACAGTAGGATCTGAACTAGACACTGTGCAAACTATTGATTATTCCAGAGTTAATAATTTATATAAGATTAACATAGTGACTCTAAACGCTTTGTGCCTCTGAAACTTTGAGGAGGGAGGGGAGGGAAAATATCCAGAGGAAGATAGATCCAGTGGTCCTACCTACAAACAAAAGGAAAAAAAACTGTACCAAAAAATATTTATATATGAAGGTAAGAATTGAAACCTCATGCGTGTCTCATTGTTATTACTTATTTTTGAAGAGCCTAAGAAAGTCTAAGAAAGAATATATCACAATAGGTGACTATTATCTGTGTTGCACACATGAAGGTTTGTTTATAACTCTGGGAATTATGGTATGTAAGTGTTCATTTCTGGTTTAGAATACCTGCTCTGCTGTAACACTGGCACCTGCATGATATTTATGGAAATAAACACAAGAGAATGTATCTTCCCTTCCTCTCACACAGTAGGGGTAGGCAAAGTAGAAAAAATCAAGCAGAATGTTATTTAGAGACAGTAAGGCAGATGTGCGAGTTTTCAAACTATTTTAGTGTACTGGTATGCTACAGTGAAAGGTTGGATTTTCTTATTGTTATCTTTTTCCATTCCTACAAGGAACAGCAACAGAGAGAGAAAAAAAATAGAAAAAAATGATAAATCAGTAGTTTCACCATCCAAGAAAAATAGTCTCATTCAAGAAAGAAAACTCTTCCTACCATGATAAGAAAGCTGACAAGTCTACCCTTGGTTTGGTTCTATTTTCAAGTACTTTATTTCATTGCATATTTTTTAATGTAGAAGTTATGTATCATATGCAGACCTAATGTCTTTGTTATCACTCAAAATATGTTGAGAAATTCAAAATTAAAATAACCCATTTTACCAGTTACATTAACAATAAAGTAGACAAAACCACAAAGAACTCTGTGGTTTAGCTTACTTAAGGAAAATACCCCAGAAGGCTCTAGCAAATTTGGATTAGATCTGAGTTTTAAGGATGCTCACATGTCCTTTTAGTCCCCACTAGATATCTGCTGAAGACATGCAAATCAGAAAGAAAAATTCAGATTGTGGGTGAGATACTGGCCAGCTACTGAAAGTTCATGACTTTGTATAGTGTCCCATAATTGAAAGTTAATGGCTTTGCTTTAGAGTACAGTGACAGCTTGGGTAAGCATCTCCGTTTTTCAGTAGTCCTGTTTATTAAAAAGATGAAAAGTAAACCCAAATATCTTATTTCTCTTCTTTGTCTGGTCTCCTTAGCTAATATTTGACCAAGTAATCACTATTGCTACCGATGCACATAATAGCTATGACCAATAGGATGCTGATTTTGGGTGGGATTTACCATATATTTTGTTACAGTTGAAAACTGACTGAAAACTCATTAAAACCTCATAAATAGATAGATAGGGATGTAAAGATGGATAGAAAGAAAGGCAGTTTCAAATACTTTTTGATTCTAGACAGGGTTAAATCATGTTTTGAATGAAAGGGAAAAGATGGCTTTAACATTATAATTAAACAGTATCTCCCATAACTGTTTCAATTTGACATATTCTTAATTTGCTGTATCACATGGTGTATCAACTATTTCCTACTGAACCTGGCAGCATTCTTGGAAAAGTAGAAGTGATAGAGGTCCGAGAAATGGGAGGATATAATGCTGTTACATTTCTGTCATTCAGTTCTACAACAAGCCTCATGAGACACTACTTCTGACAGCAAATCCTGCCAAAATAAGACTCCTGAATAAATAACACGAAGTCTGTTCTGTGACATCTTGCCCAGGAAGAAATAAAATTCCCAATAAATTTAATTTACCCTTTGATTGCCTTATACAGTCATGATGTCCAGACAACCATGCAGACAGTCACTGCACTGGCAAAAGTTAAAAAGAATACTTGTAAAACTTAATCTCAAAACTCTCTCATAAAGAAAATTGCAGGCAATTGGATAAGGCCTGCTAAATAAATCAGAAAAAAATATTCTTTGTTAAGGTCAATCGATTAACGGTTCGCAGTAAACAATCTACTGTTTCAAAGTTATTTTCCCTCTAGTTTATTATATTCATCATAACTAAAATAGTAAGTTATAAAAGCAGATCTGTTCAGACTTGGGT
Source organism: Fregata magnificens (assembly GCA_013389945.1). Lineage (NCBI taxonomy): Eukaryota > Metazoa > Chordata > Aves > Suliformes > Fregatidae > Fregata > Fregata magnificens. Next base: position 28,721 of record WAAD01021980.1, on the reverse strand, counting down.
TTATACTTCTTACCATAAAATATGCATTTCATGACTCACCTAAAGAGCCACAAAACTCACATAACTTCACAGAAATTAGGCTAACATACATCACACTTTCATAAGTTGTGAATTTCAGAGTGCCCATGACCATTAAGGTTCAAAACCAATACTTGGTGCTGCACCACCACCTACATGGGGAACAGGGTTGTCCCACTGCCCCAGGGCCTAAGTAACCAAACCTGAACCCTCCCAGACAAATGTTTATCTAACCTGTATTTGAAGTCTGTTATTCTGCCTTGCTTCAGTATTGTTCTCTCTAGACTGATTTGAGTTTTATCTTCTTTCGCTGGAGTTAAGTGTGTTCGTGCCAAGGTGTTGGCAGCAGGGGGCTGCGGGGGCAGCCTCTGTGAGGAGAGGCCGGGGCTGCCCTGTGCTGGACACAGCTGGTTTCAGCCGGCTCCAACAGACCCACCACAGGACACAGCTGAGCCCCTCAGCCAAGACTGGGGTGCCTCTGGGAAAATATAATTAAAAAAGGGCAAAAATGCTACACAGCAGTGTGATTCCACTGCAGCCTGTGGAGAGGACAGTGGTGGAGCAGATATCCTCACTGCAGCCTGCGGAGAACCCCACACCAGAGCAAGTGGATATTCCCTGAGGGAAATGCAGCCCATGGAGGAGCAGGGGAAAAGTGTGAGGAGAAGGAACTGTTATGGACCGACAGCAACCGCCATTCCCCATCCCCCCGTGCTGCTCAGGGCAGGCAGGTACAGAGTCAGAGATGAAGGAGGGACTTTGAGCCTGGGAAATGGGGGTGAGGGTTGGGGGAAGGTGTTGTATTGATTTCTTTGATTCTCACAATCCAAATCTATTTTAATTGGCAATAAATTAAATTTTCTCCAAGTCTAGACTGTTTTTCCCATGACGGTAATTGATAGGGGGTTTCCCTGTCTTTATCTCGACCCAAGAGTTTTTCCATCTTATTTTCTCCCCCCCATCTCACTGAGGAGGGGGAATGAGAGAGCGGCTGGGTGGGGGTCTGGCAGCTTCCCAAGGGCCACTGCCCACAGTATAAAAGATCAGAAAAGTGGGAGAAAAAAAGAGGAATTCCAAACCCCAGGAGAAGAAAATACAGCTTGATGCCTAGATTATCTCTTCATAATATATAGTTTGACAATTAAGCACATTTCAGGGAGAGCTTATGAGAAGAAATACATGGTTTCATTCTGTGCCTCACTGATAATGACGATTTGTAAAGGTAGACTATGACTTCTGCTACATCTTCATCATTCCATAGTCCTCATACTATGCTACTATTACAAACCCATTAGTGCTAAAAGGACCAGCATACATAATTTGGCCTTTATCTGTGAGGAGGGACTTGCTAAGAATGTTACTTGGTTGTCCAAATCTATGCAGTTTTGGAGCTGCTAATTTTTTGAAGAAAAGGGAGCAAATTTTATATGAAGATCAAGGATTTCAGTAACTACGTAACTGTCCCATACCTTCCTTACACAAAATCAGCTTTCACAGCAGAACTGGGCTTTGGAAGGGCAAAAACATCATTCAGATTAAAAGTAGATTTTAGGTTTTGAAAAGGAAAAAATAATTATAAAATGCATTTTCTCTTTTTTTTTTTTCAAAATAAAGGCTTATGCTTGAGAGGTTTTCCTTTTATATATATATATATATATTTATTTTATTTTTTTAATACCAAACATCATCCAGGAGCCAAGCTTTCATTCCCAAGTGTGCTGGTTTTGGCTGGGATAGAGTTAGTTCTCTTTATGGTGGCTGGTATGGATATTTGGATTTGTGCTAGGAAAAGTGTTGATAATACAGAGATGTTTTGGTTGTTGCTAAGTAGTGCTTGCACTAGTCAAAGACTTTTCTAGCCTCCCATGCTCTACCAGGTGCACAAGAAGCTGGAAGGTGAGGGGACACAGCTAAAATTGTTGATCCAAACTGACCAAAGGGCTATTCCATACCATATAACGTCATGCTGAGTATATTGATGGTGCGGAGCTGGCCGGGGGGAATCACTGCTCAGGGACTGGCTGGGCATTGGTCGGCAGGTGGTGAGCGGGTGTATCACCTTATTTTGTTTTGTTTTGTTTTGTTTTGTTTTCTCTCTCTCTCTCGTTGTTTTCCTTTTCATTACAATATTACTATTATCAATACTATTATTATTTCTATTATTTTACTTTAGTTATTAAACTGTTCTTATCTCAACCCACGAGTTTTCTTGCTTTTGCCCTTCCGATTCTCTTCCCCACCCCACTGAGGGGTGCGGGGGTGAGTGAGCGGCTGTGTGGTGTTTAGCTGCCTGCCAGGTTAAACCACAACACCAAGCCATCACAGCCAAGTTTCACAAGAGAATGCATTTGCACAATTTCAAGAAGAATGTTGTCAGAAATTGAAGCCTATGTAAGAATAAAAGAAATTGCCCTTGTGAGAGTTTCTATTCTTGATGCACAGGTCAATTTTGACCTATAATTTCCATTTGTGCCGGTAGGATTCAGGACTGTATTGGTCTTAATGGTTTCTTCAGGAAATGGTTTTAGGTTACAAAAATTGCTGTTCAAATTTTCTTTGTTTAGGGCTTTTATTTTATTTTATTTTTCAGATAAGTATTTTATTCTAGTCTATTTAGGATCTCAAACTGTGCACATCACTGTAATCATCTGAACCTGGTCCCCAAAGCCAAAAGTGCTTGCAGTCTCCTCTATCATTATCATTAAAGTATAGCTGTGAAACTACCAGACCTTTGTTTTAATGAGCTACATTTCTTGTTCTAACAAACCTCAGTGACAACTCTCATCTCAGTCTTGTGAAAGCAGAAGAAACACAGTGCTGCTGAAGATTTTTGTTTTCTCTTTTACTGTCTACTCTGTTCCCTCTTACAAGTTTGTAAGGGCAAAATGCATTTTTTAAAAATCTTACTGCGTTGCAACATAAGGCCCCATGACACTTACTCTGCAATCAGAAGCCAGGGCTGTATGCTGTTAGAATGAACTGGTGTAACTCTAGTCGCTTCACCGGATGGGCATAATTTCATATCAGATAAGAAACCTCAGCGATAACCACTAAATTAGAAAACACAGTAGAGTCCAGCCAAAGCATCACTGACCTGTTTTCCCTTAAAAAACTGCAGATAGGAAACAAGTATTTTAGGTTTAAAAGGATTATTTTAATATAGCAATTTCCCTGAATGCAACTCATTAGACACACACAATTTATAATGACATTATCAAAATGTCTTCAATAAAGAAATAATATAGACCACCACAGTGGATTAACACACTTGAATAAGAAATGTGCTGCTGCCTGCTGCACAGAACAACAGTTGGATTTGGCTGTATGTGTCAGATCAAATCATAGTTACTGAAAGCATTCACTTTTCGGATATGAACAGAGCAGACAAAGAAACCTTCTTGGAGAAGATATTTACCCCAAGGATAAATGGAACTAGAGATTACGACATTGAGGAGCAGGGTACCACTGAGCAGATGCTAAGTGATGGCAGGAATTAGGGATGCTCATGGCAGAAGTGCCTACTGCCAGCTGCAACCACCCTCATCACTGTGAGACAGGGTGCCAGAAACATGGGAAAATGTAAACAGGGGTAATCAGGAGTGAGAGAGAGATAAATGGTTGGCTGTGGTTGGCTATGTTGAAATGGGTGTTTAGGGATGACTGTCAAATTTAGAGCAGCAAGAAATGGCTGAACGTCACTGAGAATTTTCAAAAATACTCTATTTTAAAAGGACAAAGGTCTGGATTCTTGGAACCACTGTGAAAGAGGAATTTAGAAAATGATCCTTCACTGAGTTATGAAGGTCTGTAATAGGACGCACCACCAATGACTGGATCATTTCTCAGGCCATATCTTCCAAATCTCATCTCTAATATAAAGACAAGTCTGATTATACTGGAATTTGTTTTGACGGTTCAACTATTCCTGCTTCAATTTACACTTCAATTTAAGGTCAAAATCCTGTTTGATATATCTATTATGGATAGCCACACATAAATCACTCAGTAAAACACTGAAGTTACATCTTTAGACCAAGGTTGGCATCACTGAATTTTGCTGAAGAACTCGAGACCCAAATTGGACCCTGGTTGTTCTACGGACTGTGAGCATCTGTGGGAATGAAGACATATCCATCAGGATACTCCCTCAGTTGATTGCCACTACACAATTCCATGAAGATACACCTTTTTTTTCCATTCATTTACAGTGTAGCATTGGGCTTATTTGTGGGTCTACAGAGAAAGAGGGATACCATTGCACTGTGCTGCCACTAGCTAGGTGAATCCCACTGTGAGGCAGCACCTACATGCAATGTTCCTGCACTAGATCCTTTCAGCCTCAATTCAGTAATCAGAAGTATCTACAGCTACTTGAGATTTCCTACAGTGCCTGAAACATCTCCACTGTGCTGACACATGTCCCTTTCTGCATCTCTGGTGGTGGAATTCAGGTCTAGCTTTAGGTGTCTATATTTAGGCATCTGCATGTACAGTAGAGGTCTGGGTCCCTAAAACCAGCCAGCATAGCCTTGAGAGTGATTTAGGTCCTCTGCAAACAGGTGCCAGCACTGGTCAGCCAAGTACTTAAGCATTGTTGCCTCAAGAATGTTTCTGCTGCTCACCCTTGGACACCTGGTTTCATCTGAGACTCTCTAGTGAATCCTACCAGGCCTCCAGACACCTCTCCCAGCAGTCATTTGGGTGCAACTCCCTGCAGCAGATCTGCCAGCCCCACAGATGTCTGCAGTGGATATCTGGGTAGCCTGGGTGTGTCAAATGACAGTAGACACATCTGTATGGGGAGTCATGCTCTAGATATGCATTATTTATAGTACAGGGTAAACACATAATGCACAGTTGGAGGTCGCGGTTTAGGTATCTTGATTGTTAACCAAATCCCAGTCCTGGATCTGGGCACATCAGAAGCCAAGTAAGGCTGAAGTCCAATTAATATCAATAGGAAAAGAAAATAAATAAAGAGCAGGGATAAATCAAATCTTCAACTAGTCCTTCCTTTGAGAAAGGTGTCTGTAATCAAATACGTACTATACAGCCCAAACTGAGTAGATAGAGCACTTTTAGATATTTTTCAGGAGGTATCAGAAGGTCTACTTTTAAAATGGCAGGTCAGACTGTAATGGTACAGCTAAGCTTTTATTTCCACCATAAGAAGGTTAATACAGTTTTAAAAGGTAAGAAAAGGAAGAACATGCCGTAACCTTTTATCCTTGTCTTTCATCTGACACTAACAAAAAATGAGGAAATGCAGCCTGCCACCTCCTCTCACATCACCACACTCTGCTGTGTGCCTGGAGTTCCCAGAAAGCGGTATCAGTTGCAGACACATGCAGATGGGTGGACAGATGCTCCCAGAAGACACACATACACACCAGTCCCCTCACACTGCACAGTTAATTAAGAAATTAACTCTCAGGAGAGCAGTGACATGGAAAGAAAGGAAAAAAAGGTTGCTCTCCCATTATTTAAATATCCATTGATACTGTCAGTGCTGTTAACAGTCCAGCTATTTGGACTGAAGTCTTCATTGTGCACAAAAAATCCTACTTAGGGCAACTGCAAAGTTCTGCTGCTCCAGCGATAGTATCACCAGCATGATCCCGCCTGTATCTCCTCATGAAAATTATCCCATCTGTGTGGTGACGTAGGAGATAAGCACGTTTCTCCTGTGGAGACATCACTGCTGGGCTGGGAATGGGGAGAGAAGACCTGGTGTGGAGGAGAAAGAAGCTACTTTTCATTGGCAAAATGATTGTTTCTGTAGGCCATTTGGTATAAATTGGGATTAGAAGTTCTGGAAGGATGAAGCTATCAGATACTAAAGAGAAAAAAATAAAAGGCTCTTCAAATGGTTTAAGGCCAGGAAAGGCTGGTTATGTTTGAAGGAGCTCCCTTTAAGTCAAACCATACTGCTGATGATGGCAGGAGTCTTGGGGTGGAATAGAATGGTTTTATGGGGTTTGAAGGCAGGCGTGATTTGCAGGCAAAGCAGCAAGGGGAGATCTAACTCACAGATAATTACTGCTTTTTATCTTTTTTTTCCCCCTGTTGAGTGCTTTTAAAAAAAATAGTGCCACAAATTTCAATGATTATTTTAGACAAATTCTAACCTTATTAAACCCTTAGTTAAATGGCAATTAAAAGACTATATACAGTAATGGAACCTGCTGACTGGACTCCTGCCCTGCCAACCCACACCTGGAAGAAAAAAAACAGAGATACTGCTAGGCACATGGGAAAGGATTAGCAGATACATTTGCAGGGAAAAAACATGAAGCTGTCTCCCACCATGCTTATTAGGATGTTCTCTACTTCTTGCCTATCAGAGAACAGTGGCTTGTTATTGCTCTCTACTGGACCTGGGCATATCTGCATTTAAAAAAATAACTACAGGCTGATAATACTGAGAGAAATAAAAACAAAGCAAAGACTGAATTAGGAGACTCCAGGAATATTTAGGAAACCTTACTATATAGTATTTATTTGTCCAGTTTAACCTTCATTCATTTACAAAAATGCTAGCTAAGATGTAGAAAACTCATGAATATGTAGGAGGGATTCATAAAATTATTCTAAGAAAAAATAGTTTCATGCAACTACCTTCTTGTGACTTGTCTGTACTTACTCAGTAGGACAATGGAAAACAAAAGTCCATCTTACCCAAGCTTTTGGCAATTTCATCTCTTCTGCTGAGAAAGATCCCAGATGACTGACTGCAGTACAGGATTTGTGGAATATTTGAAATGCTGTAGTTCTTACCAACACAGGCACTAAAAAGAAACACTTTTACAGCATGAATAAAATTAGAACTATTTTATTAGAAATTTAGGAAATTTCTAATTAGAATTAGAAATTTTATTAGAAAATTAGAACTATTAAATTAGAATTATTTTTAATTTCTATAATCGTCTTGACTACTGTGAAAATCAGAAAGAGCAAATAAAATCATCATACTTGATCTTTAATTTTTCTATAATTCCAAATGGGGATATGAGGTCAATGCCAATCAGGCAAACAAGATGAGGTAACTACTTAGAGAGAGCAAATAATTTACTACAGTAGGTGAGAAGGTTTCCATTTTTAAAAGCCTAGAAGTTTAACACACCGTTAACACACACAGTTTAAGTGTTAATATTGAAAAATGTGCCTGATTCCTTTTATCAAAGCATAATACATATTTTTATCACTGCCAATTCTAACTAGACCATACACAGTAAACTCAGCCCATGCTTTCTCCCATAGCTTGCGGCATTATTTTACACAAACCCTATGATTATGCTATTATGTACTAACAATCAGATAGATGACTATAAATAAGATCAGCCACTTTAGTTGCTTCTTAGCATCCTAAGATAATATGAAATGAAATGAAATGAAATGAAATGAAATGAAATGAAGGGAAGGGATGCCATCCAGAGGGCCCTTCATAGGCTTGAGAGGTGGACCTGTGCAAACCTCATGAAGTTCAACAAGGGCAAGTGCAAGGTTCCGCACATGGGTCAGGGCAATCCCAAGCACAAAGACAGGTTGGGCGAAGAATGGATTGAGAGCAACCCTGAGAAGGACTTGGGGGTGTTGGTTGATGAAAAGCTCAACATGAGCCCGCAACGTGCACTTGCAGCCCAGAAAGCCAACCGTATCCTGGGCTGCATCAAAAGAAGCGTGACCAGCAGGTCAAAGGAGGTGATTCTCCCCCTCTAGTCCACTCTCGTGAGACCCTGCCTGGAGTACTGCGTCCAGCTCTGGGGCCCCCAACATAAGAAGGACATGAACCTGTTGGAGTGAGTCCAGAGGAGGGCCACGAAGATGATCAGAGGGCTGGAGCACCTCTCCTATGAAGACAGGCTGAGAGAGTTGGGGATGTTCAGCCTGGAGAAGAGAAGGCTCCGGGGAGACCTTACAGCAGCCTTCCAGTACCTGAAGGGGGCCTACAAGAAAGCTGNACTAGATCTTTAAAGGTCCCTTCCAACCCAAACCATTCTACGTTTCTGTGATTCTATGATTCTATAATTCTATGAAATAAAAAATAAAATAAAATAAAATAAAATAAAATAAAATAAAATAAAATAAAATGGTAGAGTGAGTTTCTATAGGATTGCCAATGTGATGCTCATGCCTACAAATTTTGTTACACAGAGCTATGGCCATTCCCAGTCACAGTCTTGTGATTGCACAGACTTGAAGGAGGATAAACGTAGACATAAGCAAGCAATGCCATGAAAACAGAAGTATTAAGTTCTGGTTTTTTTCTGTAATACAATCTGCATGAAAAAACCGCATTTTCTCCAGTGGTCCCTAATAAACTGACTGCAATGTATTTCAGCAGGTAAACAATGTGTCACAAGTTCTCAGCTACAAGAAACAATTTACTGAAATCTCATAGACATAATAAATACTTTTTATTTTTTATTATGATGTTTTCTCATTCCACTATCTGCACGTAATTGTTTTAAAAACTAACTTTGTTACAGACAGTCGTAGAAGCAAATTAAAGGATATATAACTGATAGCAAAAAGAGAACCCAGTCTGGCAGAGCTTCCAGTCTCAGGTCTGAAGCTACTGCCAACAAGGCTCAAACTTTACAGAGCTTCTGGTGCCCTTTCTCTCAGATTTATTCTTCTTTATAAGTCCTTGTATTTGTTTCCACATCCAGAAGCAGTCAGTGCCAGGACTAGATGTACCTCAGTAGCATCCCTCTCCCTGTGCCGCTACCTTGAAAGATTTTTGCAAATACATGTAGATTTTAGAAAATTATGGCTGTTATTTATTTGTCTGTATTGGGTTTAGATGGGAATGTTTGGGTAGTGGGGGGGCTGCAGAGGTGGACGCTGTGAGAAGACACCAGGAACTGCCCCCATGTCAGACGCAGCTGGTTCCAGCCAGCTCCAGTGGACCCACCACTGGCCAAAGCTGACTCCATCAGTGACGCTAGTAGTGCCTCTGTGATAACATATTTAAGAAAGGGTAAAAAACGCTGTGCAGCAGCTGTGAGAGGGAGGAGTGAGAAAATGTGAGAGAAAGAGCTCTGAAGACATCAAGGTTGGTGAAGAAAGATGGGGAGGAGGTGCTTCAGGCACCGGAGCAGAGAATCCCCTGCAGCCAGTGGAGAAGAAGATGGGTTTGTACCCTTGCAGCCCATGGAGGACCACATCAGAGACCACTGAGAAAATATTGCAGTGGGAAGTATCACTCCATGCATGCCATTTCTTACACTGCATTTCTGAACATTTATTGGCTACTGCTGGAGACAGCATACAGACTTACATGGACCTTAGGTGTAACACAGTGTTCACTTTTGATCTTATTCTGCTAGGGAAAGCGAGTTCTCAGAAGTCTTAGAAGTCTTCTTAATGTTTTCAGAAGTCTTAGAAAGACATATTAGACCTCAAACAGACGTGATAAGCTAAAGGTAGAAATTTCCATGCAAATTTCTTTGGAATGCACTGAGTAGAAGGTTTGGGGAAAAGATGTTTGGCCTTAAGAACTGATAAAACAGTTATCTGCAATTAAATTAGATCTGATTTCTGAAAGATGCGATTTAAATAATTTTTAAACTGTTTAAGTAAGCAGTAACTCTGAAGTGCTCAACACCCTTCACAGACTTTGATATCCACTATGAGAACTAAAAGCACTCAGTACAGGCTCAGATCCAGAAATAAAAACTTATTTGAAACAGTTTTTACACCAGAATATAGTAAGGACTTTTTATATGACTCTCTAGGTTTTAATAGATGGACATTAGAGACCTTAATGTAGCAGAATATTATAATAAAACAAGATGGGTACTAATATAAATGTGCATTAACTCATTTGCTAATGATCAACATCAGCCATAGGGACAGCTGCCAGCGGTTTCACGTCCTTTCATCAAAAGGGAGACAGAGCCTATTTAAATGTTTTAATTGTTGGGAAAGAAATGGATTTGCTTTTATCCAATCAATATTACTTTGACCAAGAATCAGTTAAACTGACAAGGCTTCTCTTATTGAAGTAAGTAGGGGCTTTAATTAAATTCCATTCTATAGTTTAAGCTAGGCATAAGAAGAGAAGGAAAAGGCTACCTTTTATTTGGTGTGTATATTTGTTGCATGGTTTTAGGAGTAAATCATAAATTAAACTGCAGCTACATTAACATTTTACTTTATATCATACTATACATCAAAAGAAAACCACAGGTATATATTAGTCCCCTCTATTACAATATATATTTCTATTTTGAATTAGCACAAAGTGGAATGCTCTGCATGATCTTTTATATTACAGTGACACAGTATGTAAAAGGGCATCCTTCTCCTATTTCCTCAGAAACCATCATTAGTACTAAACAGACTCTCTTTGCCTATTTCTTTAGAAGATCACTGCACAAAAATGAGACACTGCAGAATAACAATGGGTTCCATTTAATTGGTGCAACCCTTCCCCCTGCCTATCAGCAGCACAACTCAATATTCACTCTGAGGCAAAGGAGTTATTAAAGCATTTCAAGTGATATTTTCAAAGGGAATTTTCCTCTTTTCTTATTACCTCTTCAAATCTGAATCACTGGGTGAGAAGGGAGGCCAAGGGGATGAAAAAAAAGCTTAATTCCTAGGAAATTATTGAAAATGATGTCATGAAATCAAACAGCGGTTTGGTATAAAAAGTCTTCAGAAGAGAAAATACACTTTAAGCAAAGGACCTAGAATACAAAGTCTTTCTGCAAATGGCAACACCTCAGATCACTTAGCCTGGAGCTTCTATCATTTCAGTCTCCTGATGTGGTGCTATTCCAGTTTATTTTCCTCAGGCTGCTTTGCTCACTAAGGCAAGTAATTAGAGTAGCAAATAATAGAGCCAGAGTCCCAAATTAACTTTCAATATTATCATCTTGTTGCTAGTGGCTAAAACAATGCTAACATTGGTAAATCTATATACCTTCCTGCTAAACATCTATTAAAATAAATGATTTAGTAAAAATCATCTTCAGCATCCTTGTTCTAAAATATGCCCTTTTTATGCAAACTAAATAACATACTAAGTGATTAGCAGGTTCCTCTGGTTAAATATTCTTCTTAATTGCTCAGTGGTTCAGTCCACATGTGTTTCACCTACAGCATCTCTTACGTCATTAAGTGTCTCCAACTTGTGACACGGTGGCAAGTTTTCTTTTGACATTAATTGTTTTCAAAGATTAGCTGGTTGTTCTTAATGTGCTGGGCACATTAGCAAAAACTAAGTCCCTTTTTGACTTTAAGTGTATTTCCTTTGTTCCTCAAGGTGTGATGGAAGTTACAAGCCTCAAGAACTAATTCAGTGTTTTCCAGTGTGAGAGTTTTTTCTGCTTCTAAATGGATTTTTTCAAAATCAAGGCATTAATTCATTGGTTGGTTAAAACCCCCCATATATATCTGTATATTATATTTAATGTTTTATATGATATCACTACATACAATATACTATTTCATATATGCAAATGATTTAAACTGAACCAAAAATGTTATCAACATGTTTTTTAATTTGTTTCATAGTTGAGTTGAAACTTTCATTTTTTATTCTGCTTTACAGCATTGACAAATTCTGAAATGTTGAAATTTCCCACAGAGACATGACATTTACTGAACATATTTAAGTGATTGTGACAGCTGTGGGTAATTGTTCAAATTATGCTGGTATTTATGGCCAAGGTATAATCCTTCTATACTTTCAAAACAACAAATACTCTTCTGCAAAAATATAAAGACAAAAAAACCCCAAACAACCCTGCAAAAATAGACTTCATGCTTACCTCAGCTCTGGTCACAAAGTTATGGCAATGTAACACCGATGGGACTGGGTACAGCATTCATGCTGTATGGTAATGCTAAACTTATGAAATTTCCTTTCAAAATTAGTTTTAAATTTGGGTACAGTCCTGATTTTTTGCCATGGCTATGAAAATAGAAGTTTCTTTTGTGCCTCAGCAGTTTTGATGCAGGTTTTAATGAAATTTGGAAATACTAAGCTTCTTAATGTCTTTCTATAACTGTCTGCATGTGATGTAAGAGTAAAGCTCATGTTACCTACTTCTTCCAGTTGGTGGGGAAGTTCAAACTGCTACTAAATTACAGTGATGTAAGGGGCCATAGTCCACAAAATGTTTGTGAACTGCTGCACAGACCCCATTGAACTATTGACTTTCGTATGAAGAGTTAAATACTGTGTCACTAATCATAATGGCCATGGCATGGGTTTTAAACCCAGAAGAATTCATTACATGAAGTAATCTGTAATATATTGCAGAAGGAACAATCTGTCATGGCCTAAGCAGATTTGGTAAAATTCTGGTCAAATTCTGAATATCTAGTTTTGAATTGATAACTTGCCAGTTACTTGCCCAAGCAGTGGATAATAGCCATGATGAAGCCCTTCTCTCTACAGCACCTTTGTGCTGACAGCAAGGCAGCAGCTTCTTTAGCACCTTTTGAAAGACTTTCTGATTTTATGAATGATTTGCAGATCATAAGCTGCTTTGGAAAATGTGACATTTTAGGATTTATGCAGAACAGAACTGCTTTTTAGTACCTTTATTAATTTTCCCAGGAGTGCACAAACACAACAGAATGTCTGTTCTAATAGCAGCCTGAGTGTTCTCCTGTGTCTCTCAGTTTTCTAGCCTGTTTTCTAGATAATGGACTAAAAGGAAGTGTTGATGAGCATGTATCATATAGCTCATGGTAGAGAAGATAATCTTTTTTTACTGAAATGCTGAATTATTTAATCTTAAGTGTTGTATGAAAACAACTCTATTCCAACAAAACTGCAACAAAGTGCTTAAAAATACTGAAGAAGCTACTTTCCACATTTTTGGAATTTTTTTTTTTGTTTTTGAAGGAAATTGTTTTGAACATATAGTTATCTCTAAGAATTAAAAACTGAATGAAGAAGTAAATCTTTTAATTTCATTAAAAAACCTCACTGTCCTGATCATCTTGCCAAATCTGCTTTTCATAATTTTGCTTTATAGGAAAGGTAAATATTGCATTTAAGTGTTATCTCAGAACAAAACATTTCAGAACTGTAGCTATTTTCACATAATTAATAACCTGTGTTCCAACATTTCTCTATTCCTTTAACATCATAGAAAATTGCTTCCTTCCTGTAGCAATTTGTACTTATGTTGAATAATAAAAAATTTTTAAAGTCTTATGATATTGTGTTCCCTCACAGATGTCAGTAAGATGTCAGTATCATGCAGAAGGAAATTTCTTTGGTTTCCTTATATACAAAGTTCGTAAGAGAATCATCATCTTTTGCTACTTTCCTCTCCAGCAACAACCTGCAATATCCAGTTTACGGTCTTTAGGCTCGTATGTTAAAGGGCAGTTTTTTCCTACCACAGCCATAATACAGTTGTATGGACAGTTCTGGGTTCTGGTTTTCAGAGTAGTTTTCCTTCCAGACTCTTCCTTTGAAAAGGAGGAAATGAGCAACCAACAAAGTCAGCTCCACCAGCTGTAGCTATTTTTTAAAAACCTCAGGGCCACTTTCAGGATAGGATCCATACAAGTGAGCAAAGATATAATAACACCAGTTCTACAAAGAACTTTGCAAGGAATTATAGAATCATAGAATAGTTTGGATTCGAAGGGACCTTTAAAGGTCATCTAGTCCAACCCCCCTGCAATTAGCAGGGATGTCTTCAACTAGATCAGGTCGCTCAGAGCCCTGTCCAAAGGAAAAAGCCCTGTTTGGCTACTACATGCTCTGTGACATTGCATTTAATTAACATCACATTACACTTATTCTGGAGCAGTCATAATTTATTTTAATACTTAGAGGATCAAGATTTCATGCTTTTATTTGACTGCTGCTTTCATTTCAATAACTGACATTTAAATACATTGTCAGCCATATTAGACAGAGCTAGCCAGGGAGATGATAAACATGCTGTCATTATGGCATGGATGATATCACAAACTTTACAAGAGTTAGGTGGGCCAAGGCACTGCTCTCCTCATGCATGAGAGAGATCACAGAGAACTGGGAAACTGTGAAGGTCAGATTACCTGTCATGCAACCTGGGACTATCAGTCAGTGATGCATGGGAATACAGGCCTTTGCAAAAATAACCCACTGCATATGTTCTTTTCTGTCTAAGTCAGCCCACTGAGTGCACAGTCTTACCACATGCAGACGTTTTTCAAGTATAGACCTAGCAGTGAAGAAGCATTCTTATTAAAAAAACATATTCCCTCTTGATGGGGGCACTGTCTAGAGCAGATCGCCACTCATTCGTACTTTCTGAGTTCTGTTCCCTAGTTTATCAATTGTTTTGTCATAATTTAATTATTTCAATAGAAGTCTATAAAGCTTCTAGAACAATAAGCATATTTAATAGGGCTGAAGAAAACATCAGCTTTCTTTCTGTGAAGGGAGGCTGCGGAATCAACCTAAATACAGATTCAAGGTTAACTAAGACTACAGAGTGCTGCTTCAGCACAGTTGATGGCTTGAATCTTTTGGACATGGGAAAAAAATTAGGATTTAAGTGTTACAAGAAATTTAGCTGGTGAACCCTTTTCAAGGCTATTTTTTTTAGGATTTGAAGGCAATGGTTTTTTTGGCTTTCTGTATTAAACATTTGGTGTATTTGTCAGTGCATCTTGACTAGCAATAGAATTTTCTGTCATAAGTAACTGATAACCGGGAAAGAATCTGTATCTGCGTTTCCACAGGTACAGCCTTTTTTAACCAGTTTATAGGGTATCATTGCTGGGGTTAGCAAGGTTAGCCACAGATCTTTGGTTAGGAAAAGAGTGTTGCAGCATACCTTATTCAAATTAAAATAACAATCTAACACACAAAAAAAAACCCTCTTTTTTTTTTCCCTCCAACATCAGCTAGAACATAATCTGCTCACCCCATTGCTCCCCATTCAAGCACTAATTTCACATAGACCAAATCTTAAGTTTCCCCTTTTTCTCAGATACCATATGACATATGATTTTCCCCATCATTAGCATTGAGTTTGATAGCTTACTAGATTGCATCATGATGTTCTTTTAATTGGATGATTACGTATATGCTCCAGGCAAGTTCCTATGCTAACATCTGATGATTTAGCAAACTGATCTGAATTTATTTATTTATTTTACTTCTGGCTGAAGTGTTTTCTAGTTTCAGTGCTCAAAGCGTAATGCCTGTGTGAAAGCAGCCTAGATTCAGAACTTCTGGGTATTTGCATTAGTGGTAATGAGGGATGCCTTGAGCCATGGGAAAACAATAGGATTTTTTTTAATGTACATGCTTAACCATTATGCTACGTCCCTAACTTGATAAAGCCCAGCATAAATATTTATGACATGCCATTGTTAATTTTGAATTGAGTAATGACTGATTATCTTTTATAGAGAAATCTACAAGATCTGCAGTCAGGTTTCTATGCCGAGTTGTAGGGTTGCAGATGTTGGTTCAGCTCTCCTGGCCCAAAGGGTTCAAAGTACACTGAAGTTTTTCAAATGAAAATTTAATAGAAATTATAACCAACCTGTGGGGGGTAGTTCAATTTGGGTTAATGCAGTTAGAGAATAGTGATTTATGGTGATGGTTCAGAGCTTGTAATAAATAATAATTTTCTGGATTTATGTGGCATTTGCTTGTAAACTCTACAGTCCTCCACATCCAGACTGTGCCTGTATAACTTGTATTGAATATGTCTTTTTACCTTTCAGCTCTCAAGACATAGGATACTCCAAAACAACCCTACTGCTGGGCTGTTGTTTTTTTTTTCCCCCAGTCCTTTAAGAAAGGAATTTCTACAGTAACATCTGAAGGCAATGCAATGAGTATAGATGTCTAAAGAGACTTAATATCATGCCACAATGAGAAAAGAGTTATTGTGTCCACATTTCAAATTGTGACATGAATGTTCTGTAAACACATGCTTTGACATGAGCAGAAATTTTCAGTAATATCAGCGAAAAATGTATCTATAACCTTTTGGCTAGAAGAAAAACTCCACTAACTCAGTCCCTGTGAGGATAAAAATTACTGGATTAATAATATTAAGTTTTGTTTGATTTGAATGAATAATTATTTTGTGCCAATATATTACTGCTTACATAGATGTTTCACCTATGCTCTTTATTTCATTTGATTATAATTCTTTCCCCATAGACAACCCAGTCTATGAGGCAAATACGCTTGACTGAATAGTATCGAATATTTAGATAAGGTACAAATGGCTGGAGGGCAACTGCAATATTCAGCAATTATATGTACAATACACCATGCCCCAGTGGGATTCCTGCTGTGAATGTGCTTTGCATTGTGTAGAAACAATCAAGGACAGAAAAGAGCCACAAATGTTCACGTTAGGCAGTTTAATGTTGGAGACTATTTCACAGGATAGGTTTAAAATAGTAGATACCAGTGGAGTAAGAACTCTGGGAAAAACCCGAGACAGCTATTTCCTGAGGAATGAAACCTTTCTGTGTAATTAATGGCATCTGTTACTTCTGCTTTACTGGTTCCATATTGTTTCCTCTCCCCAGACCTGAAGGAGAAAAATAAAGCCTTTCTAGCCAGAATGGAAAAAAACTCTTTAGCTTAAGTCAATAATAGAAATCCTGCTTATTCCAAGTTCCACCGTGGTTACTTGGCCCTCTGATATAGCGTAACAAAACATTCAAGTAGCACATTTTCAAAGAACAACCTTGTATCTGGGCCATGCAGTGTGAAGCATCAAGGAAATGACAGAAAGATTTTAGCCACCTGAGTTAGAGAGAAAATTAATCCCTTGAAAAGGGTTTGTCTCGACTCTATTATTGCCATTATGAAAGGCACATTTAGTGAAAGAAATAAATTGGTTATTACTCATACAGACTCAATGTAAAACACAGTTGCTAAACAGAAAACAAGTTCTGCAGAGGGTATTGAGTTGATGACCCCATTACAGCTAATGACCTTGAACACCATTCAGAGTTAGTTTAATGCTCCAAAACCTGTCGGGCACTGGTCTGTTTTTTATTTAATTAACTCTCAACATTCTTATATGCCATAGTATAAAAGACAAGAATAAATATCTTGAGGCTGCTTCAATTGAAACAGTCTTCATTTATTTCAGTATCTCTTATGGACACTGGATTTAGAAATCTGAGCTAAGATATTTGAAATATCCATATGAAATGGAATATTTAATTTTATGATAACACATAGAATTCACTTTGAAGGCACAGTGATTAGTTACAGTTCAATAAATATCCCAGAACCTCTGTATGATTAAGGTATGATTGACTGTGAACATTTCTCCTTGTTTGCTTGTAAATTCTTTTCTGTCTACCATCTATTTGTTCTTTTTAAAGTTCTCTGCAGTTTCAGCTAAAAATTTTGCTCGAGAGTGCCCTTAATCTGGTTCCCGAACACACCCCAAAATGCTAGCTTGAATTCCATAATAGCTGCAATTTATGTTAACTTGACTATCATGGGAGCTGGGCTGAATCTTTAGTGCTGCAGTGAAAGGCAGAAGCTGAAATTACAATTCCTGGGGTGCCAAACCTAATAATTTTGTTCTGCTCATTCAGCCAAGTTCTACTTATGCAACCTGACTACATAGCGGAGCTGGCCAAGTAGCAGCCTAGATCTGGCCCAGGGGATGAGTTAACCTATGTCCCTGAAACAGAACAGCAAAACTTGCAGCTTAGAAATGGAAGATCTGTCAGAATTCCTACCCTGTTGAAATTGCTCCCAAGGAAGAAGAAAAAGAAAGTGAGATGAGAGAGGACGTGGTAGGAATCTCACAGGGCATGTGGCAGTATGGGAATCTCCACAGGCAGTAGCCTGTGGAGAATTATAGTGACATTTTCCCTGTGTGATTAAAAAGAGGGGGACAAATTGTAGCAGGGCGGGGTGGGGAGAGAAAGAAAGTGCTGAGATAGACTACTTAATCAAGGACTAGTGCAAGGTGCTGAAAGCCATTTGCTTCTTGCACACATTGCAATAAGGATTGCATAAAGGCATACAAAGCCTGTAGACAGATGGGTGGGCTGAAGTAACTGTGGTCATTACTAAACTTTTCATAGCATCACAAAGCATTAAACTCCATCACCATTATGTTCATCTCTAAATGGAAAGTTGTGTTCCTTTAAAGCAGCACAATGGCCCCAATTCCAATTGTACAGATGCTTACTGGTATAAGGATGCTAACAGAAACATACCTACAGGAAGATTCTGTAATAAACACTCTTCTGTCAAATATATATAAATGCTTGTTAAGGCTTTTACTATTAGGAAGAGAGCCAAAGGGTGTGAGCTGGTCTGACTGGGACAAGATTGTGGAGACCATATATTAATGGGCTTCCTTTTTGTGTAGAGATGTTGGGGGAACTTAAGGGCAGATGGGGGCCTGGAATGAGGGGCCAGGAAAATAAAGAAATAAAGGAAATGTAATGTGAACATAAGGGACATTAGAGTGCAGAAGTGGAGGATGCAGAAGGGTAGGATGAAGGGGTAAGGAACACTGCTAGAATGAACATAGTTATAGGAAGAAGGATTTAATGGACCTGTATAGCTCATCCTCCACTCAATAACATTCAGTAACTCCAAGTCATCCACCATGACTTTGTCCGGATTACAGTTTAGCTATACCATGGATGAAGAGGACAGCCAATATAAATCATTGCAGGGTTTACTAGCTGACGTGAATAACGTGTTATGCCAGATGAACACAGTCATGCCACTTTCCAAGGCCAAATGTTAATCTAGAGAGCATAGGTTTGCATGGAATCAGTTTGGGGTTTTTTTTTTGCTGATGCTTGATGGCAGCAATATACTTACATGCTTGAATATCTTCTCATACTACATTACGAACACTTTTCCTTTCATAGGGCTATCTCAGACTCCCTTTGCCCAAATCATGGAGCACAGATTATCTAATATACCCCAGTATATTTTTCTTACTCTTAAGTAGCCAGCTTGAAAAAAACATCCCACAAAAAACCTAACATTTGCCAACACTAATAGACAGCCGTGTTTCACAGTGTAGTCAAACTCTCTTTCAGTTTTAAATATGAGCTGCTTAAATAAGAGGAATTTAGCTGTAATTTACAGCCATGGCATGACACAGCCTTTTAAAGTCTTTATTGTCATCTTCCACCAAAGCCACAACTTGTATTCCTTGTAAATGGGTCTTTTCCAAATTGAAGGAAGAAGTATTAAAAATAGCTATTTTGCCAGTTCAGGCAGGTCCCCTCTCAAGACCCCACCAACAGACATCTCCCTGTGTTACTTGCATACAGTTAACATGGCTACAGTACAAAGACCAAAATTATCTTGCCTTACTCTTGACAGTAATCCGTTTTAAACTGGTATGAGTGAGCTGGGACCTTAGGGTGCAGCCATATTAGTCTTCTCTCTAAGCGAGTCATACTAACTACCTAGGTAGTAAACACAAATGAGCAGAAAGTTCAATCTTTGTCTTATTCAAAGCAAATTATTAGTTCCACATTTTCTGTGAAATTTTGATGACAAAAGTGAAGTACTGTCACAGAATCACAGAATCACAGAATGGTTGGGGTTGGAAGAGACCTCTGGAGATCATCTCGTCCAACCCCCCTGCTTGAGCAGGTACACTTAGAGCAGGGTGCACAGGACCGCGTCCAGGCGGGCTTTGAATATTTCCAGACAAGGAGACTCCACAACCTCTCATGGAAGCCTGTTCCAGTGCTCTGTCACCCTCAAAGTAAAGAAGTTTTTCCTCTTATTTAGGTGGAACTTCCTGTGTTCCAGTTTGTGCCCGTTGTCCCTTGTCCAGTCACTGGGCACCACTGAAAAGTGTCTAGCCCCATCCTCTTGACACCCACCCTTCAGATATTTGTAAGCATTGATAAGATCCCCCCTCAGTCTTCAGGCTAAACAAACCCAGGTCTCTCAGCCTTTCCTCATAAGAGAGGTGCTCCAGTCTCCTGATCATCTTTGTGGCCCTCCGCTGGACTTGCTCCAGCAGTTCCATGTCTTTCTTGAACTGGGGAGCCCAGAACTGGACACAGTACTCCAGATGTGGCCTCACCAGGGCC
>WAAD01021969.1:34060-46113 GCA_013389945.1 Fregata magnificens | reverse complement strand
AAAAGGAATTCTTTTCTTTCTCCTTTCAATCTATGCTGTACTGGTTGCCTAGATGTCTGATGGATTAGACTTTTGCAGAATTTATATCAATAACTATATAGACAATCCAGGAGGTATTACGCTTCAGTTTAAAAGATCATGAAATAAAGTTACAGAAATACATCCCTTCTGCTCCTTCACTTTGATTATTTCAGAAGTGAATAGTTCAGTATATTTGAGAAATACATATGTTCTGAAGTGGCTATATAAAAATTTTTTTATTGTATCTTTATAGTGTTCAAGAGGAACATTGGAATACGTATTTGGACGATGTGAACTGGCACTCCAGAATTTACAAACCGATTCTGATTCAATGGCTTTATCTCTGAAATCACTGGAAACTGCAGTTGTAAAGCAAGTAGAAGAAATACATAATGAGGTGAGATGATCTGCACTGAAAATACTTCAGCCATATTCTGAGAGGTGCAGTCTGCTCATGGAGTTAATGGCAATTAAGTGTGTTCAGCTGCTCACAAGGCATTGCTCTGTTTAAGTTTGAGATGTGTTTTTTATGACTTTTTATACTTGGATACAGTAATTGGGATTAACTTGGGTTGATACTTTCATTCCCATGAAGTTTTCATTTTTCCTTCTTAAGATCCCTCTGCTGGTAGAGTAAAAGAGTAGTTTCAGTAAGATTACGCCAAATCTGATAGTGTGGGGGACAAACCGAACTACTCTAACACTTCTCTAACAAAAAGGAGAGAAAAAAAATTAGAGGGAAAGAGCAAGTCGAATTTTTCAGTTGTTTGTCAGGTGTTGAACCAGGTTTTTACAGAATGCCAAGTGTGACACAGTTGTGAGTATATTCTGAAGAAAATATAGTGGAAATAATTGTGAGGAACGTATTTAAATAGGTCATTTTGTGCTACAAAATATGCAAGTGTAACAATGCACTTTCACAGGATTCCACTGAATCTGGCAGTGTTTCTTGTTTGAAGCAGATCTGGCATCTTAACAAACACATTGATTTGACAAATGAACTGAAAATATCAGACAGTATTTGGGGAAACTGCAGAAATGGGTAATTTTTGCTGTGGTATAAAAGGTAGGCAGTGTCACAAAAAATGTAATTTGGCTTATTCTCTGTTAGTGGATAAAGTCAGGAATGTGACACAATGGACTGGGTCTTCTTACAACGGTAGTGTTTCTGAGGTTGGTAAATGTAAGACTTCTTTTTTCTTTCTTTCTTTTTCTACAGTTACAGAAAATGTAGTCAAAGCTATGTATTGGCTATGTATGTCTAAAATGACAGATTGTTTAGCTGCTCTGGAAAGCTGTCCTTCTACCTGGAACAAAGCTTTCAGCTGTTCCTAACTGTAAAGCACTGATGATCATGTCTTTTTAAAAACGGCTATAACAACCAGTTAATACAAACTTCTGAACCACTTTTTGCTTAAATATCAGTGTTTTTTTACAGCATGCCTATATTCAGACATTTTGAAAGGGCTGTTCTGTATTTCTACTAAGGTAGGTATGATCACTATTAGGAGCCGTATAGTACATACATAATTTTCACTCAGATTAGAATTTGTGTAAACTGTTTAAATTGCTGTCCGCTGAGGAATATAATATTGTGTATTGTTACTAAAACTTCGTAGAACACATTTTTATCTGTGTTGCATTTACAGTTGGTAAAATTGAGTATAGTGATGGCAAAAGATTTGTACCCTTGATTTTTAGCAAAACAGCTCCTAGAGCAATTTAAAGAAGTCTGATGCATGCAGGGTTTTACAAAACATTAATCAGGCTCAGTCCATAAAACTATACGCATATGTGGTTTGCACAGCTAGGGCCACATGCACAGCTGGTGTAAATTTGCACGGGTCCTTTGACATCAAAGGCATGTGCCATTTACATCAGGTGAGAGACTAGCCCCTGGTGTTTGCAGTCACCTGAATAATTTTGCTATGTGACATACAGGGATGTTTCCTGTTATGCATATGGGATATACTGTAATAGAAATAATTGTTTAACTTGTACATATTGCGCACTTAGACTTAGTAGATGCATTGGATCTATATTTCATTTGAAAAGAGAATACCCACTCACTCATCTCTCTCTCTTTTTTTTTCTTTAAAAATTCTTTTTTCCCAAGGTCACCTCTTCACTTGAAGGATAAATTCCATATGTTAAAGTGCTATTTAAATTTCATTTATTTGCTGCACAAGTAGACAAAATTACTAGTGGCTTATCACTGTGGTAGACGCATGTTTCTTTTTCAGACATTACTGAAGTGAAAACATACGAATCTGTGAGGCTAATTCAACTCTTTTTGCACGTAAAAGCTTCCCACCTTCTTTTAATCACTGTGTGATAAATCTTTGTATTTTCAGGCACTAATACAGCTTTTAGGTTCAAATTTTCTCAGGCAGGTGAAGAACAAGAACATGCTTTGTTTCTTTAAAGAATCAAACCGTTTACTGATGAAAATGAGTCTTCCATTTCATCGGTGTGGTCAGGATTTGGTCACTGTTTTGTGGTGTTGTGGTTTTTTTTTTTTTCCCCCCTCCTTAGTTTGTTAGTATATTTAAATACAGAAGACAAAATTGCACAAAAAGTCAAACATAGAATTAATGAAGAACTGCCACCCAATTTTGCCTGTGTATTTCTGTTCTGATATACAGCTTTCTGTGCCAGTTCTAAACCTTCTTGTGAATTTTTTTTCTATTCTTCTGGCCCAGAGATCATGAGCTTGAAATTAGTAGTATTCCCATCTCTAGAGGAGGTGGTATGGTTGTATTTTACTTTCAATTATTATCATAACTGAAGTTCTTCACAGGGTTTAACTCAGATAATTAGATGCAGGCATTGTTCTAGATTCTTCATCTTCCTGAAATGCTATGGGTTTGCGTTTTTTAGCCCTCTTGCTGGCACCTCTGAAGTAGTCATCAGAGATCATTAACCGGAACAGAACCATCAGTACCATCAGGTTATGAGTGACTAAGCTAAGGTATAGTAGGTTAGCACAGATTCACAGCCTGTGCTGAAATTAACTGCTCTGCCAAATGAGGTCTGGATGAATTATCTGTGTCTGCTAGAGGGGAAAAAATCTAAGAGCAAGTCTGAAAGAATGAGGTATGATTCTGTGCCTTCACTTTTGTATTGCTGGGCAGAAAAATTGACTTGCTGTGCTGATAAAGTGGGTTTGGACTGAAGATCTGAAGCGTAGCTGGAGACTTAGTTTTTTCCATTTTTGTGGTGGGCAGAGAGACCTCGAAAAGAGGTATAAGTGAGTATCTGGGGGGTGTCATTACTGATGTTAGATTTCCCAGAGTTCATTTGTCAGAGCCCTGTCTTGGATGTCTTGACAGAGGTCTTCTGTTGAAAAAGTAAGATGCTAACCTGAGGAGGTTTTTAGCATCTCTAGCAGGCAGCCAGGTAGAAGTTTAGTATTTCTTTAGACTTAGCTTTGGTGTCATGGTCTCCCTCACAAAAACAGCCTTCAAAAGAATATCTGAGTAATTGCGAGGTATGTGCTGTTTGTTAGATGTGTGAGTCATTTCACTCCCAGTATGTACTTTAAGGTTATCTTTACTTACAAATACAATCAAGGGTGTTCACATGCTGCTTGACTGAGTAAGTTGTGGGCTTGAAGGCTGAACAAATACTTCAATGGCAGGGTATCCAGTGAACAGAAGTAGTTGCCTGGACAGCTATGAAGTGCAATAGCCTAACAATGCACACATAGTGTTAGAGATTGAAGTTACCCCTTTAAGCAGTCAGATTGCTGTTTGGCCAGTAATAATTTTTCCTGAAATAAATGATCTTGCAGAGTTCACTGACTGTGAACCTCTTGCCCCTACTGAATCACACTTGGCTTTCCAAAATACATACAGCTGCTGGGTATGTCCCAAATAGAGCTACAGGGGACCTGGGGAAACCCATTGGCAAGTAAATGATTTTTAAAGTAATAAAACACTGCAGGACACATGATGTAAATGCTCATACATATAAAAATAAATCTGCAGAAAAGATCATCACCAGCCTATTCTTCACATTTGAAAGAAAATTTGTTTTCCTTGCTCTGAGTAATGCAAAATCTGGTAATAGTTCATGTTATGTGTGGTAGTTTCAAGGCTTCTTTATTTGCCAACACCAAACTAATAATCGGATGTTCTCTATGAAGTAAAACACTAGAGGAAGTTTTTATACCATCTGGGGATTGTGTTGAAAACGTAGAAAATTTCAAAGTAAGTACTTAAGTTTGAAAAGGTAGGGGTTTGTCCTCATCAGGGTTTTTGCTCAGCCATGATTATCATATCCTGATTACCATGATTAAAACTTGAGACTGAATTGGTTGCTCTGTTGCTTGTGAGGTACAGTCACTTCTGCCTACAGCAAATCTATTTTTGTGGCAGCAGTAGGTAAATTTGTGTGGTGAATGCACAGGGATGTAGAAAAGCCTGGGCTAGCTAAGTTGAAGGTATATGGTGTTAGACACTGAGGTCACTGCTGAGAAGGGTAGTGGTGTACGCAGCCAAAGGGAAGTTAATATGTTTTAGCACATCACAGTGAGCTGACAGCGTGGTTGGTGGCTGGCTAGTATGGCAGAGGGAAAATATAGATCACCTGCATGTGTGGCATTTAATAACCAATACTTTTAAATAATTGACTGAGGAGCACTGCCTCACAAAATGTCAAATGCTACTGTTGGCCTTTTACTACCTGGTATTGACTATAACCCCAAATTGGCCTTTAATCATTGTTTAAAGGACAACTTGAAAATATGTTGATGTTAGATATGAGGCCTGATTCTGAGCTTACTTGTACAGATGTAAGTCATAAGCAAAAATTAATTAGGAGATGAAAATTGTTCCTCAAACACTCAACATATATATTTTTATATGTTAATATGTTCAAGCTTTGTCCTGTTCAGTCATGTAAAATGCTTTCTAATGATAACTAAAGTTAGCTCTGATATATGGGAGTCTCCAAATCAAAACTCTTTGACAAAATCCTTGGCAAGAGCTGTTAACCTGAATGTCACCATTGCCTCATCAAGATGATTTTTTTTTTTTTCAGAACCAACAGTTATCTGTTCAGAGGTGATAGTTCAGAGCAGTCACTTGTCAAGCAGCTTGATGGCTAAGTTGGTGGGTGAAACATTGTTTTTTCTCCCCAACCCCTGTTTTATTAACTCAGTTTAGAGCTAAATGGAGACATTATGATATGAATGTGGACCTGAGTTTGAGAGCCCTAGTAAATGGTAGTCCATGTCATTAAACAGCCACATGTTGCAATTTGGTATGCTGACCTCTGGTGAGACCACCTAATCCTGCAGAAAATTAACTAGCCTGTTGCTCAACTTTACCTCTTGCACCTAAAAAGCAGCTCTTCTCTGTCAAGTTGTATATTCTGTATAGGATCAAGATACATTTAAAATTTGGCCAAGATGCCAGACTTGAATTAGACAAATTACATAGATTAATGTAACAAATCAATATGAGTAGTCAAAAATCAGATTGACCGAAATAGATTCTTGTCATGATGAGCCATATTGTAACATTGATTTTAAATTTTTAAAATTTTTTTCATTGATTAATGGCCTCATGTGACTCATTTCATGAAACATGTTTGCCAGACATCATGTGTTATAGCCCTTATAGCAAAACCAAAAAGAAGTGTGGGGAGAAAAAAGTATCGAGTGCTTAAAACTCCAGTTGAACTGTCGATACGCTCAGCCTTTCCAAAACTGTGTATACTGATGATTTTTTTTTTTTTTGACAAACTATAACTTGATCCTTCGTACCTCATTAATACTGTAGAGGAAGTAAACTTTCCTTCAGCTTTTTTTAGGAAGGATGTCATCAAACTTCTGTGCTAAAAAGTCACTAGGCTAGCAGTCAGGTTTTTTGAAAATATTTTAAGACCTATGTCTGCCAACTAATCATGTTGTTATATTTTACCAATAAAGTTGCTTTAATATTCTTTTTATACACTTCAAATTTAAGTATCTTTCATTGTAATCTTTAACATATACTGACCAAACATTTAGTTAATGTTAACTAGAACCCTTTCAGATTTCTGTAGCCATTCTGTTCACCCTTGCAGGAAAGAATGTGACAACTTTGGGCAGTTTTCTTTATTCTTTCACCTTGGCAGGTTGTCTTTATTTGCATCATTGGAGCTGAGCAGGGATAAACAAAAACTTCTTTGTGGTACCAATAATGATTAAAGCAGCTTTGAACTCGGTGTGAAACATAACTATCACAACAAAGATTAATACAGAATTCGAAAGACCAGAACTATGGATTACTATTAAAGCTCAGTGGAAATTAGGATAAATGGAATTACTGCGCTTAAAGAATATTTGATGAGTTATATATTTATATTATGTTTTAGTAAGCTAATATTTCTATTGTCTTAAAGTTGATGGGCCATCCATATATGAAACTTTTAAAAATCCGCCAACTAGTAAAGTATTACATCATTTGCTGTGTTTCATATTCTAAATGAAACTATTAACTTGCTCCGGATGGACTTTTTATTGCTTCAGTGGGGATTTGTTTTCTTTGTAAAGAACAGTTTCCACACAAACTTTGTCCTAGAAAAACATGTTACTTCAAATGCCCCGAAAAGCCGAAACCTGCTTTTTGGCTCCAGGTGCGTGTGGGGTTCCGTGCCGGCGGGTTTTGGTGTGGCGGCAGATCCAGCACGGGGAGCAGGAGCGGGTTCAGACAAACCCCTGTGCGGCAGGCCTCCTGGTGAGACCCAGTTAACCCAAAAGTTATTGGTAGCCTATCTGGTAACTAGATCATTTGGTAACGTCTGAGAAACTACGATTCATTACAATGCTACGCTCTCATTCCATGGCAGTTGACTAGGTTGCATTCTAGCAATTTTATTACCGCAAGTTTTTTCAATCTTTTATATGACTGATATGTTTTCAAACCCACAATATTAAGCAAAATAAGCTAGAGTTGGTGCACATTTGACTGAATTACGAGTAAACATGAACTTTTAACGTTCTTTGTACAGGTACCACATGTAAAGAATTGAATTGGGTTTTGCACCTCTCTGGGTTTGAAGGGAGTAGCTTGGGTCACAAATTCACGTGGAAGAGACATAAAATAAACAACTGGGTGTAAGGGTGCATTTAGAAATGAGTACTTTGGTAACCTTCTCCTTTTCTATGGCATTCTTCAGGTGTAGCTGGATTCATGCATTACCCTGTTCCTGCCCCAAATAGTGAACATAGATGTTTATGCTACCGTCTGTTTTTTATCTTGCAGGTTGAATTTGAGTGGCTTAGGCAGTTTTGGTTTCAAGGCAAGCGGTATTTGAAATGCACTGATTGGTGGCTTAAGCCTATGGCTAAATTGGAAGAATTTTGGAGAAAAATGGAGATTATGGTAAGTACTAGTTTTATAGTCTAAAGCCTCTAGAGCTTAATTCTGAGAGCACTCACAATTATGTTTTTAATTGTACTGTAGTAATGGGATTTAAACTTTCTTCAGAACATATGAAAAGTAGAATCGATGTCAGCCTTCCCCTGCCTCATCTTATTTTTCTCCCCCAGTAGCCAGAAGAAATGTGAGCAAAATAAGATCAAAAAAAACCAAGAGGAGATTTTAGTTATTTCCTGACTTTGCCTGTTTTTAAAGTTTGACAGCCTCATAAGATGACAGTCAGGTATTACATCACACCAATTGGTATATGAAACTGTGCATTGTCAACGTTTTCATATAACATCAAGATAGACAGCTCTGCCAATGACAACAACGGTGAATGCATCTGAGGAAAGTTGAGAGTAAAATCTGGTGATCTGGAGGTATGACTATCTGTCTGTAGTCCACCTACACACTTACAGCATAGCTAGAACCAGCAAGAGGAGATTAGTTTCTTGAATAATTGTAGTGATATTGGTTCCTGTATACTTGAAAGTACATCCCTGCTTCCATTGAAAACGGACTCGGTGACAAGCACTGTTAGCCTGCTAGCTGTTGCTGTCCAAGTAGAGACTCATCTGGGAGACTTTGCTAGTGTAAATGTTTGATACAACTGCCAGCATGCCTGCTGCTAGGTTTGTACACAGAAGGAACTATATTGACAAACGTCTCTTGCTCATATCCTTATGTCTGCGTTAGAAGCTGCTGCTTAGTTATTTCTGCTGGTCACAGCATAAGCCTCAATTTGCTCGTAGTTGATTTGGAAAAGTTTGTAAGGTAGCTGAGGATGCTGAATATGATTTGTAGTTTTTGAATCTCTGGAGGTATGGTGCAACAAGAGTATGCTCTTGAGTTTTGAGGGAAATGTTGTGACTCACTAAACTGCTCAAATGTATTGTAAGCTTTTGCAGCAATGGCTGATTTCAGACTTGGAAAATAAGTGTGGAAAAGTGGAACTTTCATTTGTGAAGTCAGTTGCCACAAGGAATCAGTGAACATTAAACTTTCCTACAAAAGGAGAGATATTATTTATAACTTGTTTATGTGGGGTTTTTTCCTCATTTTTGTGTTCTTATGTGCTCACATTCTTGAATGACCTTTATAATTTAAAAAAAACCTTTTGGTTTGTTTTTATTTCAAATGACAACTTACTCGCTTGTAACTCAGGCTTAGATGAGGTAGAGACAAGAATGTTTGATTGTTGTTTTGTATCCATTGTGTGTTGAGAACATGGAAAAACAGCAAACTCGGGAATTCTCAAGGGTTAGGTTTTCTGCAATTGGTGTGACATTACCATGTGTCTCTAATTAGAAACATGGTGGCGTCAGTGTATCTCCTTTCAACAGGCCTCAGGATGATATTTATCAGCAAACTGAAGGTTGGGCCAAGACAGAAGCTGCTTCTAATTTAAATTTTAAAAATTGCTTTAATGTTTTATGACTTATAACATATTAATCACAATTAATTTCAGCTATTGAAGGAGACAGAAGAGAATGTTAATTGAGAATGTCTGTTTTGTTGAGTCTCTAAGAAAATTTGATGCTTACTGTATTTGGGACTTGGAGGTAGGGTGGGGTTTTTTGGGTTTAACCTACATTTTGTCCTTTCGTGTTTCACAAAATGACAGCAGGGGGCAATGTTGAGCCGCAGTTTTAATGCAACAACAGGCAGTGATTTAATAAAAATACATAGAAATGTAGCATTAACATCAAGAATTATCCCTGTTGCTTCAAGTTAGCTGTAATCTCTAAGATTCCATAACACAGGAAATCAATTGTGGGTTAACAAATTCAACAGCAATTTAACATAAAAAGTGCAGTGTTTTGGTGCATGCTTAGCTTCCCCAGCATTAAGTTAAATCAAAAAGCTCTTTCTGAAGGTACCCAGTAGTCTACAGTCAATGTTTTTTCTCCAAATTTATAATTTTAGCTGGATGATTCTTAAAAAAAAAAAATGTGGCAAAATGCTTAAATTAAAAATGTCTTAGAGTTGTTGATTTTGTCTCGGTGGAGTATTATTGCTTAAAACGAATTATTTCTTAAAAGAAAATACTTAAGCAATGTATTTTTCTACATTTGTGTGTGAGCTGATCAACTCTTCACTTAGGTTTTTTTATATATATATGTGTCTAGAGTGATATAAAAGTAAGTCTTGGGTTCCCAGCGTGCCTTTTTCCCCCCCCCCTCCTTTTGTTTAGTAATGCAGTCTTGAAGAAGAAAATAAAGTTTTCCAAAATAATTTCTGAATCTGCTAATTGTAATTGTTCCAATGTCAGAGCCAAGTATGATACTGAAGGAAGTTTAACTCAGTGTCTTCAAACCCTTGGGCTTTATTTAATATTTTTGTACGTTATAGCACGCACACAATTTTATCATAATGTTTATTCCTGGCATTTCTTTCCCTGAGGATAGTTTTACTTAGAGCTCGCTCTTGTGATGTAAATGTTAAACCTTTCATTTGAATGACATTCTGATAAAACATCACATTTCCCACAATATTACCTCATGAATTTATGAACCATTAAATCCAAAGCAGTTTAACCAATCTTCTTCTCTTTTTCCCCCTCCCTTGAAAATATGAAGGCTATTCAAATGTTTGAGGGGTTTTTTTAAAAGTCATCCAAGATTAACACATTATCATCTGCAACATCAGGATAAATGCTTGCTGAATTCAAAGGGAGAGTTACCATTTGAAAAAAGACTGTACAGGCTTTGCTTTCTGGGTAAAGAGAAGCCTGAAAAGCTGAAATCTCATGTGATGTGAGGAAGTCTTGCTGTAGCTGTTCTGAGATTCAGTGGAGAGACAATTTGTCTCTCAGGGTCTGATATCATGCAAACCTTGCAATCCGACATTTATTTTAGCTATGAAAATCTTCTAACACCATGCCAAATCAGTAAGAACTGCAGAAATCCTAGAGTCTTTTTTTTGTTTATTTTGTTTTAGGCTGATTCACATTTGAATAAGTAAAATGTAAATCAATGAAATGGTTTTTGTTTGTGGAATAAAAAGTAAACATATATGATTATACTTAAATATTGAATCTTTAAAGACTTTTTTAACATATCTAGTGTTCCTTTTAAAAAAACCAACCAAACAATGAAGACCCTCGTAGTGCTGTATGGTGTGAATTGTATTTCCTGCTTTGACAGTCCATTTAGCAATGTAGCAATGTATTTATATGGCAGTTGGCCTTAATAACCTTTATTGACTTTAGTGGGTAGGAGCCAAGACTGGGATTATTAAAATGTATCAGTTTCATTGCAGTATAAAATCACAACATATATAATTATGTTAGGTAGGCTAGGCTCCATTTAATCCCACCGATTTATGCAGGAATTTGGCAAGATGAAAAAAATTGTAGAACTAAAATGTAGAGAAAAGTATGACTGATTTGGAGTTATATTTAACAGCATAACTGTTTGCCTGCTATAAAGGGTCTACTTAAAGGAATGAAACATAGATCATAAAGAACTGATTTTTAATGGTATAACTGAACCAAAAGTAATTGTTATATTATTTGTTTCACTTTTTGGCATTCTAAAATACAGCTAATGGTAATGAAATGCTACACACCTTTTCATTTATAAATGCAGTGTAAAAGCAGAAGTGTGCACACTCTGTGTAGTTATAATGAGCAAAGTGGCATTTCGTGCAAACTGATATCTTTCTGCACAACTTTCATCTTGATTTGTAAAACTTTTTAAAACCTGTATTTACTAGTCATGTTGATATTACTGTTATTCTCAATAGCATGCTTTTATCAGTTTATACAACTAAATTGAAATCAGAGAGCAAGGCTATTTTCCTGTAAAATTATTTTTTTTCCTTGTTGAGGTCTACTTCATTATTTGCTATGATTGCTACATATGAAGTATGTCATAGTTTCTGCTATAAGCCACTACTGTCAGGGGTTTACAGCCTGACAGTTAGAATTGACTCTAGGCTGAAACTTGAGCTCAAAATCTCAGCCCAGGGCCATAATATATTTCTTTTTTTTTTTTTTTTTTTCCAAATTAAAACAAGGGTTTAAATGTGTATTTAAATCGGAGTATTTCAGTTCCAGAATAACCATGAAAAGCTATAAGACAAAATATGCTTTTAAAAGGAATCCTCCTAGCTTTTGTAGACTCTGGCATTTTAAACAGCTAACCAATTATATTAAAAAAAATACATAATGGGATCACAAACAGGCTGGTTGGTTGATCAGTTTTTTTCAGAAAAAGCAGAGCAACTTAATTTAAATTGGTTTGACCTTGTCAGCCAAAATTCAAGAAATTCTGAGGTATGATTTTAATTCCTTTTTTACCTTTCATGTTGTGCTTAGATATTGCAGTGTCACACTCCTTTATTGGAGGGCCATGCGGTGATGGGCGATCGTATTTGCCTAATGAGCTGTGAAATGTAGGCACAACATGGCAGCTCAAAGACCCAAATTTTAGCCGTATTTCTTGTCTTTTGGGGCTCTTATTATCTGTTTAGGCCAGACCCTTTAAATAAATGTATTTTTGTCAGGTTATATTTTATGTACACTAGGAGTCAGATATTCTGGGAATGTACCTTTTATCTTCAACAACAACAACAAAACCTGATCCTGAAGACTTGTTTTTCTTTTTTTTTTTTTTT
>WAAD01021969.1:2842-34013 GCA_013389945.1 Fregata magnificens | reverse complement strand
TTTTTTTTTTGGACACTAATTTCCTTGACCCCAATATTTTTAGCTGTCAGAAATGGGTGAAAGGATTCAGCATTGTGTGTAGTAGAATCGCTACCGATCTTAAAAAAAAAAAAAAAAAAAATTGTATTGCACATCTTTCAGAAAAAAAAAATATTTACAATTCTGAGAGAATTCAGACTTAAGCTTCCAAAACAAAGTGTGTGCTCAAAGCACAAAGGACTGTGTTTATGATTCTCTTTGAAGTGTTTTTGCAACAGGATAAGGAAAATTTTAGAAACTGTCTGATAGTGTTCAGGGTAAATACTTAAACCCCTTTAGAGAATTTCACACACAGATACTGTGCAGTAGAAAAAAGGATACTTATGTTTCCTAAAGCTGCTACAGCCTACAGCTTTGTACTTAAAGACAGAGGTGTTGAATAGAATTCTACTGAGGATACATCCAGTGACAATATCTACAGGAACATCAGAGCAAACCAGTGGATAGCACTTTCTATTTTTAACCCTTCTGTGAGCTGGTTGAGATCTAAGCTGTGTTGATATGAACCACTATAACATTTCTATTATAAACTGGAATTGTTAAAAGGGCAGTCTTCCAACTTATACAGCATACTGTGAGAGTTACACTGAAAACATTAAGGTTATAATGTAAACTGGCATAAGCCAGGAAAAATCTAGGACTATTTACGTCCTGTGGGAAAGTGAGATGCGTTTCTGACAGCACAAATGGGAGGACCATGGGTGGCTTGTGCAGCTGTGCATGTCATGTGGCTGGTGGTGTGTGCTGCACCAGATGGTGCAAAGGAGGTGGGCATGCTGTCCCATTTTTGTGTTCCCTTCTAGGTGGATTTGCACCTGAGGTACAAGTTCGATGTTTGTAGGTGTTCTTGTGCACACAGCTGTATCTTGGTGAGCTTCAGTTTTGAATGACAAGAATTCTGTTGTCTTGTGCTTAACTCTTACTGCAACAGGGCTTCTTGCTGTCATTTTCAGTATATTTTTATACTATCGGATGTATATGATTGTGTGTAATATATACATGTACTTGCATGTAAAAATGTGATGAGCTATGTGTTAGTACTTAAAACACAAATACATATAACACACAACCAGCATAAATCGAAATTGTGCAAATAGGTTATGCCCCAATCTTGTATTTGAATTGTGTAAACTGATCTCTGTGTTTGAGCTGAGCACTGTGGCGTAAACGGGATTCTCCATCACACGTAAAAGTTCTCTCATAGTGGATAGGCTACCCGAGCTGGTCCATAGTGTGACTGTATGTGTATGTACATGCTTCGACACACAAATACATACACAGGTATGCTGGGGTTTTTAACTGTGATAATCTTCCAGTTAACTTCTTTATGTAACTTCTGAATCACATAAAGTTATATTTGGAGAAAAGGTGTTTATAGGGAATGAGCACTGGGGGCAACTGCTTGCAGTTCTCGGGAGCACAAACATAGGAAAAGAGTTTAGAGAGGATTAGACTGCATTTGGTAGTACTGCAACTCACCCAGTGTGTGGCAGAGAGGGAAGAGCTCAGAGAACGTAGCTCCTGCTGCATCCCCATGAATCCGGCGTCAGTCCTGGAAGGGTATTTTAGAACCTGGTGTTGCCCTTTCATTGTTAATGGGAACTATGTGATCGATTTCAGTGAAA
The DNA here is from genome assembly GCA_013389945.1 of Fregata magnificens. Classification (NCBI taxonomy): domain Eukaryota; kingdom Metazoa; phylum Chordata; class Aves; order Suliformes; family Fregatidae; genus Fregata; species Fregata magnificens. The sequence continues at coordinate 32,349 of WAAD01021969.1, read as the reverse complement.
GCAGAATTGGTATGATGGGGCTACTGTAGATTGTGTAAAATTGTGTGCTCTTGCCACCATTTTTCCCCAGAACCTTGGATGGACATATACTGGAATAATAAAAGATCTTTTTATCAACAGTGTGTTTATCAAGGCTTATTATTTGCTGTGGGAATGTTGTAGTAGTAGTATTGTCCTATTGTTTTACTAGTCCAATTATTCTTCACAAAACCTTTTATCTTCTTAGAACTCCATTTTTTAGTAGAAAAACTGAATAAAAGACCATATTTGAACACTGAGAATAACATTTATTGAAAAGAAATTCTTCTGTATTTTTGAAATTTGTTTATCTATATGCTATATAAACTTGATTCTCATAAATTCATAAATTCTCATAAATGAGAGCTAGAAACCACTTTAATAATTATCAACTATAGTTAAAGCGGTTTCTAGTTCTCATTTATGTAATCATAGAAGTGATCAGATATAGAGCTTATGGATTTGTACATTTGTGTATGTATGTTTATAGACGTGCTACATAGATACAAAAAAAAGATTTTGTTTGGTGTTAAAACTGTGAATTACAGTGGTTTGGCAGGAATAATTTTTACTGTGATTGCTATAAATTAGGGCAAGTTGTGATTTTGAATGAAAGTGCAAGCAAATGGCAGTATGACTAAAATGCCACCATCTAGATTGCTGTAATTTTTTTTTTTTTTTTAGAGTACAACTAGTATTGCTAAACATGGTTTCATTGCTGTTGTATTTTAGTGGCTCTGTAACCACTGTTAAATAGAATACAGCTTTTTTTTTACTTTCCAAGAGGCTTTTGTAAGCAAAGGAGGTAACATCTTCCGAAAAGCTGCCATTGCTCCATTGATACCTTTTCTTTCCTATCTGATCATCAGTCCTTCTAATTCCTAACAAGATCATGGGTGAATAGTGTTTCTGCAGTGTATTTTTTTTAGCAGTTACTTTGTCTTTGATCAAAATTGCAGCTCTCATTTTATATATAAAGAAATAAAACTTGGCTTCAGTACTTGCCATGGAAAGCATTATGGTCTGATGGATTAGGTACTAATTCTTTCACTGGCCCTCTGTTTAACTTGTGCAAGTAACTCAAGCGTGATTTTCAAAATCAGCGTGGAGACCAAAACGTTGAGGCCTTACTTTGGTTTTAGGTTGCAGACTATTTCTGATCTTAAATTCTTCATCAATAAAATGAGGCTGATTTTTACTGTAACTGAAAGAGAGTTACTTATTGGCTATGTCCTAGGGAGAGAACATTCTGCAGTTGAAAGAAACCAACAAATTTCTGCCCCTGCCTGCCATAATTGGAAATTGTAGAACTTGGGCTACATCTAAAATTTTTTTTTTTCCTTTTTTTTTTTTTTTTTTTTCCTCTCAGATGGGCAAGTTCTATCAATGTAAGCATGCCAGAAGGACGTTACTGTGTTTTGGCTGACCCCAATTGTCTCCTGGCAGTTCCCAGTTCTAGCTCTCAGGAGCTTTTGAGTGAATCTTTTTTGCACTTTTCATTTCTTACTACACATGCTTCTGCTTAATAATCCTGAAGCTGTAGACATAGTATAATGTTTACTATTCTGCAGTAAGAAGATAAGTACGGGCTTTTCTCAAATGTCTCTAGTTAACATCACGTTTTGGCAGTTCTCCTTGGACTGCTAGTGAATCTGAACTCTGTATAATTCTCACAGCAGAGGCTCTAATATAAAGTTTAAGTGTAGCAAATCTTGTAAATTATTCCTGTATAATAATGTGGTTGTTTATCACAATCAGACTAATGGCATCTCTTTTCATAGGACTCATTTTGAGTTTCTGTAATATAATAGAAGGATTAAGGGAATGGTGAGAACAGGCCAGATTCTTGCTTGTGAATAAGAATGGCATCAGTGGAGCTATGCTCAAGATGAATCTGACTTCATGCTTAGCATGCGCTGTTCTGCAAAGTGCACTGTTAATAGCTGGGAAAGGTGCATCAGTTCATATTGTCTAGTTGCCTATAATTGCGTAATAAACTGAAGTTATTTTACTTTTATGTGTGTATATATGTATGCATATATATACACTGCTAATAATTCTATTTCAGCTTGATCTTCAAGCTGCGTGCTACATGCTAATGGATTAAAGTTTCACTAGCTAGCTAGAAGGTCAATTGTTTTGTTGATGTTGTGGTGGGACCCAGCTTGGATAAGTGAATTATAAGACTTTTCTTGTAATTCAGACACATGGCAGAGTAAGTTTACTTATGGTTATCTTTTACTGATTGCTCTCCTATTCTGTCCAATGTCATGCTTCCATTTAATGAAAGAGGAGTTTCTGTGCTGAAATCATTTGCAGTAGTAGGACCACAGAATTCACCCTTGATTTGGGTAGAAATTATTTTAAGATTAGCCCGTACAAACCGATTTATGCTGATGGTGTGTAGTACCAAAGTGCACAAAGGTTGCAATTCCCAAAACTCCTTGAGGCAATAGAGTATCTGAAAATCTTTTAGCAGCGAAGCTTTATATTTCTGTCTTCTCTTACGGGGAAGAGGAAAGAGCACCGTGGTATTACATGTACAATGGTAATACATTTATCCCCAAGGAAGCAGAGATGAAGTAATGTGAAATTAATTTTGTATTGCATTTACGTAGATGCTCAATGCAAAGGCCAATACGAGTCCTGGCTGTATCTTAGTCTGAAATGTTATGACGCTTTTAAAAGGATTAAAAATATACATAAGTAGGATTATTAATATTTGGCACTTCTAAAAGTCTTCTCCTGTAGGTGGTATCTTCATTAATGTAACCTTACAGTGACTGACTTTGTCTCTCAGAGGAATGACAGTAGAGAAAGGAGAGGTTACCGTGCAATTATAGTTTTACAGTCAAGGCTTTTCAGACCATTATTCTGTTACTGATCTTTTGTTGGCTTTCATGTAGAACCTACTTGATACACATGTTTATAAAATATTTGTACATTCATGGGTCAGTTCCATTGGTGGTCATTATGCTAAAGGAATTTTGAATTTACAGTATCGAAACTTAGGAATCTGCTGGGGAGGGGAAGGATGGGCAAGACAACAGATGAATCAGTCTTGAAAACTCATAAAATTTGCAAAAATGTTGAACAAACCAAAGAAAGTCCCACTGGTTTCTTTAAGAAATCCTACTGTTAAAAACCAGGATACAGGACTGTTTTCTCAACTTTTTTCTTTGCTTTTTATCTTCTGCATTTTCTTGTCAAATGCAAAATACTGTAATTGAATCACAGCATTAGCTGGCTTTTTCCAACAAAACACCAGATTTAGGCTCTTTGCTGCTAGTTTCAAAAGTAATATATAGAGAGACCGTGAAGACAAAAATTGAGCACATAGATGTATAATCCCAAAGGAATAAACTGACTTCTACTAGACAAGCTGAAAGCTGATTAAAATATTTCTCATCCTTTGGGTATGCAACAGCTTTTGATGATAGAGAGTGTATTAATATTCAGCTTAGCTGCTTGTCGACACTTCAGACAGGTCCCAGGAAAGACTCTGATACTGACCAGGTTTTCTCACTCTGCCAGAAATCTTTGTGAGACACAGAGCAGCACCCTTGTACCGGCAAAAGCCAAGATAAGAATAATGCTATCTAGCTACGTCTTTATTGTAGAAATTGCTTTTAGACATTTTGAAAGGATTGAAAATTTTAAAGAATTCTTTTAATGATATAAACTCATTTAGATGCAGCAAAGGAGAAAGATTAATCTTAATTGTTTTAAAATAAGGCTGCTGTAATCTATTCAATTTTAAATCTGTTTGTCTGAGTTGTTTGTAAACATACAAAGATCCCAGTAATAATATCAGTTACCAAGATTGTCGGAGAGAGTGTTCCTACTGCAATTATTTTATAACAGTCAGATCTGAGGTGTTGGGGTAATGTTCTCTTAGCTTCATCTGTTCCCTTGTAATGTATTACCTACCTTCCAGACAAGAATGAGATGTAAGCAGCTGCTTTATCAGCTGATACTTCTTCTGTTCTTTTGTTGGCATGCTGACATATGGGGTGTTTGCTTTTTCCCCTTCCGCAGTGACTAAATATATACGGTATCTCTTGAAAACATGTCATATGCTGTGTGAGGTGCCTTTAGGATGGCTCCAGGGCTAAATACTTCCTGTAATAGGTGAAAGAGCATGGCTTAATCAGCTTAGTTAACTTAATTAAGCTGTGCTTTTTCTCATGGTACAGTCTTAAAGTGTATTTCATTTAGAAACTGTATTTCAGACTTGTGAAAGGACACAAGGTTGGAGAAATCCTGTGGGTTTTTATAGTGGGCTTGAAAAAGGTGAAATTTGCTAGTCATTCTGCAATGTGAAGAAGTGAATTAAAGGAGTGTGTCTTTTTACTGCAGATTTAAAGGAGAAACTCTAATGCAGTTTAGATTGTAAAGGCTTCTCAAACTGAGAAACTCTACTTCCCCCCCCCCAATCTAATTTTAACTTTTTTATACATGGGAAGACCTGTCCATGTTCATCCCAACCTTGCCTGCTTGCAGATGTGTCACCAGATTCTGTGACACTACCTTCTTATATCATTCTTTGGAAAATAAACTAGTGTGGTGTGATTGTGAGGATATGGATCTTTTCTCCCTTGATCTCTGGGTCTCAGCAGAAAATATGATTACAAATTAGAGTAATTTGAAGTGAGTTGTTCTTCCTTGAGATGGGTTGCTCTTTATGTTCTTCATGAGGTACTCCATGTTAAAGAAAGGGTCTGATTTTCCTCTTAGGGAAACGTTGGGATCCTGGTCCTAGTGGAACCCTCCTGTCTGGGAGGTTAGAGAAGAAAGCACAGGCACAGCTGGAAACAGTAAGGGTTGAGCGAGTTCTACTTCCCATCTCATTTGGTTCATCTAGTATATTAATGTTTACTTATTTACTTACCTGCACAGGTTTTTGAAAAAGTAAGGTGTGGGGGGAAAAAAGCAAGCAGGACAGCAGACTGCAGGTTGCAGTTGGCCAAGGAGAGAGTGGCACCAGGTGCCAGTAGCCAGTGAAAATGTGGGAAAGAGGAGTTAGGAGCTGTTCTGTTGACAGAATAACAGGACCAAAGGCAATATGAGCGAGGAGTCCTGAGACAGGAGTTTTGAAGTGCTGTAGTGGTTGGAAAACTTGAAACTGGATGTGTAGGTGGAATGGACCTTTGGGTACAGTGGGAATAAAAAACAAGCTTGGCAGGAAGAGTTTTGGAGATTGAGAAAGAGTAGGAAAGGATGGCAAAGGCTCTCAGACAAAAAGGAGTGGTGTGGTTTGGGAGAAAATAGGATGGGGAAGCTTTGCAATGGGGGAAGTGGTTATGGAGAAGATGGCAGAAAGTAAGGCAGCTGTGTGTCTCCTTCAAAACAGAATATTGTGGGTAGCGATTTCTTTGATTTTTTTTTTTCATCCCTTTAAAAAACTTTGTGTTTTGATAGAAATGTCTTCATTGATGCTTTTGTGCAGTAACAATACGACATTTAATATGCTACTGGGTTATACTACAGAACCCAATAAGGGAGAAATAGTCCTTGTTTAAGCAAAAAATAATTACATCAAATGCAGAAAGTTGCTTAAAGTATGTTAAAAACTGTTTGATTTTAATGCAACAAACATATAAAAGCACCCCAAAAAAAACCATCAGGGACATTATATGCACATAGATTTTTAACAATTTAAAAAATGCATATAATGCTTAAAACGTGTGAATTGTTTGTGTCTTTATATACATAAACACATGGGCGCATGTGTGTATATGTAAATATACACACACAGAGATGTGTACACATAGAGGGAAAGAGGTTTATCTGTTTAAGTACTGAGCTGTTCTCCATAATGCTTGAAGTTGCAGATCCTTACTGAAGTGACACAATATGTTAGTTTCTCATCTTAGTACCTCCCAGTGCTTGGGCATAATTCTGTGGTAGACTTCAGTGTTTTCTGATTATATGGGGTGTTATAATTTCCTGATGACTGGTTATGTTATTTATAATGCAGAGGGTGTTAATCCTTTGGTGATTAACACTCTATTTGAATTACCAGGGGTCAAAGGTACATTCTTTTATTTGGGTTTTTTTGCAGTGTTTCTTCCTTTGAGTGTTTTTTTTTGTTTTACTAAAGGTTTTGTGTTCTCTGTTTTATCTGAAAATTACTTTGAGGTAATTTGGGGTGGGTGGAGGAGAGGACCATCCTTCTTCCTTAGGGGCCCAAGTCTGTTGAACCTGTAGTCATTAGAACATAAATTCTCTTTGCAATGAATAGGTCCTCCAGAAATCCTCCATTTAAAAATAGTGAAAATCTCTTAACTGAAAGAAGCATAGTCAAAAGCACATGGAAGAAGGCATTTCCTACTTAACCTCTAAAAGAGTAGATACCTATCTGTGTCTCATTGTAAGCCATTTTGGAGAGATTTATTAAAGAAAAGATTATAAATATATGTGTGTGTGTGCGTGTGTGTATGTAGGTGTAAAATTGTGTGTATGTGTACATACACACACACACACACTTTATAATGTATAAATACATATGGCTGTCATTTCAGGTGATCTGGAGATACTGTAGAGATTCTTGTCCAGCTGCCAGCTGTCTCCCAATTACTGTGTTTTCAGAATTGAGGAACTATATTAAAAGCCTTCAATTCTTTCAAAGGTTGTGGCTGCGCAGAAGTTGTCCTGACCCTAATATTTGAAGCCTTTCTGTAAATACCGTGGTCTTTTTTGCGTTTGGCTGAGCTGTGTTCCTTACAGGGCTGGAGCTGGTGAGAGGGAAGCAGCGGAGGCTTTTTGCCATTTTGTTTTTCACACAGTCCTGGGATGGTGTAACCGTTCATACATCTCCAAGAGAATTCAGTTATGTGTCCAGGTTTTCTGAGTTGCTTTCTCCAACTGCAAAGACTTTCCAGTGGTCTATAGCAATTGTCAGGGTTTACCAAAGTATGCTGTGATACTGGCTTTGCTCCCTTCTGTAAAGATGATCATAACACATTCCTTGACTGCGAATACAGAGGTAGATGTTCCACCTGGAGGTTTCTTCATGCTGTGGGCATTCCACCTTCTCCAAATCTGGAAAAGTGTGGGGATGGTAGAAGACCTGCAAGAAGTCCCTCACTGGCATTTTTCCACTCTAAAACCTCTCTGGTAGTACCTGAAACTGCTAGAAGCCAATTATAGGAGAATTGTGTTGATACACAGTAGCCCTCTGCAACGTTTAGGACTCGCATATTGCATATAAACAGAGAAGGTGGTCAAAGAGCAAGGAATGAAACAGTGTTAGGAAGTCAAAAAAGAAAGGAGAGCAGCTCATCTGGTGGGATCAAGCTTCAGATTGTACTATGTTCTCAGCTCAAATGATGCTAATCTTGGAAACTGTAAAGGGATATGATAGCCTGCCTCTGCATTTTCCAATAGAGGCATAACTGATCTTGACTTGGTGCTTTAAGAAAACTTAGCGTCAGACTAGGCTCATCAAGTGTTAACAATGTGTATTTTGCAGAGCTGGAACATGAGTTCACTGATGTATACAAGCTCTGTTTTAACTCAGTTACCAACTATGGTCTTAATGCCTGAACTGCTGGATGAAGTCATTCAATCTGTCAGAAAATTGAAGCATAGATTATAATCTATGTTTAATCTACATAGCAAATCTGTGGGTTTTAATGTTGCTCTACAGCAGATAGGATTCCTGTTGAGTAAGTGGAAGCACAGATGCAAGATGCTCCTGTCCAGCTACTCATGAGATGATTTTGTTTAACTGTCTGTTGAGTGCTAGCTTTCTCTCTGCTTTTCTCTCTGGTGTTTTGCGCAGAGCTCTGTGAGGTGCTAAGATTAGTGCTGGTTTGCTTTTGTCAGTTGGCGGCCGGTCACGAGCGGTGTTCCCCAGGGCTCGGTTCTGGGGCCGGTTTTGTTCAATGTTTTCGTCAATGATCTGGATGAGGGGATTGAGTGCACCCTCAGCAAGTTTGCAGATGACACCAAGCTGGGTGGGAGTGTCGATCTGCTCGAGGGAAGGAAGGCTCTGCAGAGGGATCTGGATAGGCTGGATCGATGGGCCGAGGCCAACTGTATGAGGTTCAACAAGGCCAAGTGCCGGGTCCTGCACTTTGGTCACAACAACCCCATGCAATGCTACAGGCTTGGGGAAGAGTGGCTGGAGAGCTGCCCGGCAGAAAAGGACCTGGGGGTGCTGGTCGACAGCCGGCTGAACATGAGCCGGCAGTGTGCCCAGGTGGCCAAGAAAGCCAACAGCATCCTGGGTTGTATCAGGAATAGTGTGACCAGCAGGAGTAAGGAAGTGATCGTGCCCCTGTACTCGGCACTGGTGAGGCCGCACCTCGAGTACTGTGTTCAGTTTTGGGCCCCTCAGTACAAGAAGGACACTGAGGTGCTGGAGCGTGTCCAGAGAAGGGCAACGAGGCTGGTGAAGGGACTAGAAAACAAGTCTTATGAGGAGCGGCTGAGAGAACTGGGGTTGTTTAGTCTGGAGAAGAGGAGGCTGAGGGGAGACCTTATCGCTCTCTACAACTACCTGAAGGGAGGTTGTAGGGAAGCGGGTGCTGGACTCTTCTCCCAAGAAACTAGCGATAGGACGAGAGGAAATGGCCTCAAGTTGCGTCAGGGGAGGTTTAGATTGGACATTAGGAAGAATTTCTTTACTGAAAGAGTGGTTAGGCAATGGAACAGGCTGCCCAGAGAGGTGGTGGAGTCGTCTACCCTGGAGGCGTTCAAAAAAGGTGTAGACGTGGCACTCCAGGGCCTAGTTTAGGAGTCATGGTGGTGTTAGTTGATGGTTGGACTTGATGATCTTAGAGGTCTTTTCCAACCTTAATGATTCTATGATTCTATGATTCTATGATAATCTTTCACGTTTGCTGTGACAGATAGGTGAAAAAGCAGTATTTGTTCTGCTCTAGCATGCAAGGAATCCAGCTGAGACAATGAGGACAATTAGTCCTATGTTGTGGGATAAAAAGCAGACATGCTAAAATTTTAGGGGGACTTTTTTCCTGTACATGCTCCAGGGGGAACTCTGCATATAGCACTGTGGCTTCCTACATGACTTCTCTGTTTAAGATTGTTTAACTGCTGTCTGCCATTCAATTACTGGCCTGTGGTTAGCTTTATTTCTCTTGTACAAATACTAAGCACTACACTGGCTTCATTCCTTCTTTTTTCTTCCTTTAGTGTTTAACTTATATCTTAATAGCTTTGTTTATGCTTAGAAATGTTTTTCTACTTCTGCAGAGAGATTGTGAGTAGTCTGGCACCACAAAATGTATGGGAAGCGTAAGAACTTGAAGGAGGGTTCAGTAGAAGGCAGAATTAAAGGCCAAGGTGGTTTTGTGAGCAGAGCAGAGAGAGAAATTGGGAGGAAATAAGTTGCAGGAAAGAGGGAGGAACAGGGAAGGAAAACAATTATAAGAAGGAAGATAGTGTAACAAAGTGAGAGAAGGATTGAAAAATACAGAGAAATGGGAATAAACGTAATGGAAGTATAAAGAATCTTGGAAGTGCAAGAGATAGTGTAACAGGAAAGAGAATAGTAATAAATTAGAAAGTGTCCGTACTTTTTAAACTTTATTTGTAGTCAGCGTAATGAAGTTAATGTGAAAGTTGATGCCTCATCTTTCAAAATTATTTTTCCTTTCCTTTCTGTTACTCCTTGAAGTTAGAAATACCAGAGTAAGTGATAGAACAGGAAGGAGAAACTAGACAGATACTTGCTTTCATGGATCAAAAGAACTGCAAGGTATTAATACAAAGATCTGAATTGTCATGTATTTAACTTGTTGGCTGTAGCATTTAATAGGGTCTTGCTCTAGGAAAATTAAATATGTACACTGCTAATAACAAATGATCCAACTAGTTAAAAATGTGACTTTCGTGCAAATGTATTATTTCGCTTTATATGTCAAAAAAAGTTTTTTGTCTGCTGACATATTTCTGAATTGACTTTCTTAAAAGAGATGTTGTATTATGGCCTTACTGTAGCAGAACATTCAGCCTGAAAGTTTGCAGATAGAACATTTGCAATAGTGTGTATGTGTGAAACTTTAAGTGATGAGCTGCCTGATTAAAACCAGAATACATTTTTTAGTACAACTTGTTATTGGTNGTACAACTGAAGCTGTAACTTAAACTTATATAAATATCAACAAGTTAAATGTGAATAATAAGATCCAGCTTGGTAACTCAGACTTGTTTCGGGAAAGATGGAGCAAGTTGTTTGCTGATTTGTCTGGTATAACTAGAACAATGTACTTAGCAGTTTTTATATTGAAGATTATGTTGTGTATAAATATATATTATATTATATTATAATTTTGCTAGTCCTGTTTCAAAGTCTGCTGAAATCTGCTTGACTCCTTTTTACAACTGTCACAAACAACTGTTTATTTTCTTGGGTTGGACCATAAATATTTGCAGAAGTGCTGTAGTCCTTTTTTTTTTATTTTATTTTATTTTTTCCTCTCCAAAACAACCATTTGAAAAGTTTGCATAATGGACTTAAGTAAATAACATGACTCTCTCGCTAGGGCTATGAGTCTGTTACTTGTGAGGCTCTTTTTTTGGTGACTCCATAAGCGGAATTTATACAATTAAATTTGTTACTAGACATGGAAAGTATGCTACTTGAAATAAGCTTAGAGGTGTACATCAGAAATATTAAGTATTTGTATCCTGTTTTCATTTTACTGTCATATCTCCTTTTGTCTTACATTTGTACCAACCCAGTCAATAAGCATGTATGAGCCGTGTCAACTTTTGCTGTTTCAAGAACTAATTGCATTTTTCAAATATATTTTAATAAAAAACCATTTTACTGCTTATTTGCACAGTCCAGCTTCTAAATCTAAGACACCACTGGCATCAGAAGGTAGCCTATACAGTGTTTGAACTGGTACTCCAGTTCCTGGTTTCCTGAGGATAAATGTGATTGCTCCAATATAAATGTTTTAGATCACAGTGACAGCTGTGGAAATTAAACATAGACAGCAAAATCTATTTTCTGTCTAGCTAAGTAAAGGAGAGGACAGATGAAAAAATTCCCTTGGCGAATGAATTCGTATGAACAGTGATGAATCTTTTCCTTTTGCTATATTAATTTTATAGTATTCTCAAAAAAAAAAAAAAAAAGTCCAACTTGGGTTTTTCTCTGTGTTCTCCATATTCAAGTTTATCATTTAAAGGTGAAAATTTCAGAAAATCATTCCCAGGCCATGTAGTAGAACACATTGCAAATACTTCTCTAAACACAGGGAAAACTTAGCCTTTAGGATAGTTTCCGGAGAGTTGTAATGGTCTGTGAATGGAATAGGCTTTAAAATTCTAGGAAAATCTGGGGTTTGGGAAGAGGAGAAGGATTTCCAATTTCTCAGGAATTTTGTTTCTCCTAACTTATTATGAACAGTGTTCTGTTTTCAGAGACTTCAGCAATAGTAAGCATTACCTTATCCTGCTTTAAAATATCTTAAAATGTTGGGTCTTCTACAGAGAATTCTCTTTTTTAAACATAAGTTTTCATACCTGCTTCAGAGGCTAGTTTAATGCAGAAAAATGCAGAGTTTTTTCATATAGTCTATGTAGCAGTTTTGCACTGAGAAAGGATAAGCAGAGAGAGACTACCCTGCCAAAAGGTAAATCTTTGAGTCATGTTCATCACAATTTTATTTTTTTTCCTGAGGTACGTTCCTGGCTTCTGTAGTTCTGGAGGATTCATTTTCCCTTCTAGCATCTCCTCAGGCTCTAGCTGCATCTTCACCAAACCTGCTCAGTCTTGACAACTGGTTTGAGTCCACTATTTGCACTCGTCAGAGGAGACTAAACGACTCTGCCTCTTCAGGTGGTTCTTTTAGTTAAGGCTTGGAGCACTTGAACATGCTGTTGTTAATAAGCTTACACTGCTCCTCTCTGGGCCAATTCTTTCTTGTTTCCACGGCAACTTCTTAAGTAACCCCATCTAGCAAAGTATGCTTTGTAGCAATTCGCTATTAGAAGTAATTTGATAGTCTTTCTCATGAACTATAGCAGTCACTGGGTATTTCTGTTTGGGCTGAAGACTCAAAATGAGCTATGGAGTGCTCAGTTGTTGCATCTATTGTGATTTTATTATTATTATTATTATTATTATTATTCCCCCCACCCTCCCCGAGGTGGGGGAATTAATGTAAGTTGTAGCTCAGAAATGAGGCTATGGGATATTATTTTTGTATTTTAAAAAATCAGCATATTGTGATCCTTAAGATATATAGACTTTTTTGTTGGGGAAAAAAAGGCTCTCTTAAAAAAGTTTATTGCAAAGTAAATGGTTAAAACGGAGCTGCAGTTACTTGAAAGAGACAAATATACATTCATTATTTCCTGAGTATGTTGTTTTTATGGGAAAGCAAAGGAAGCAATGGCTGGGTGTCATTAAGGAGTAGCTAGTGGAAAGCAGTGAAATGAGCAATGAGACTTGTAAAGTGTCATGAAAACTGAAACACCAGGGTACAAAGTACCGCTTATCCTCACAGATATGGATACCATATGGCAACATGAAGGCAAATGGAGAGTAGGAGACAAGAATCCTATTATTTCTCACACTTTCATTTGCTTGCTATTTGCTTTGGGCAAATGACTTAAGTAGTTGTGCATGAACCTTCTTCTGGGACAGTATTTATTGACAAGGCACCTGTCTTCCCTGTCAGGCTCCTTGAAGTTTCTTTTGTGTCATTCCAGCTTTGGCACTTCTGATTATAATTTTATTGTTGTTTTTCTAATTGTTCTAGAATAATCTTCTATTGAGTGTTCCTAGGGTGAAATCTGTATTCATTTGCTGCTACTATAACTCTTTCTTCTCTTACAGCATTTCACTTATCTTCCTTAAGAAAGGCAATCTGCAATGATTGTGTTATGGCTGTCCCTGAAATCTCTGCCCTCTCTTTTTTCCTTTATCTGCAAGTTACCATCTTTGGACAACTTTCCACATCTCTCTCTCATGTATATCTTTGGACTTGAATGGACTGATTGAGAGTACATTAATACTAGATGTTGACAGGATTTGGCTTCTGGAAAGACATGTGGTCCATGTGCCTTTGAAATGATACATAGGAGGAGAGCCTTTATCAGCTCTATAGGAGCTGCTACAGCTGTGGAAAGATTTTTGTCACCTCCTCAGCTGCTTCCTCCTTCCCATCTCCTAAACTACACATCTATCTACTGGCCAAAGTTTTCTTCACTTATAACTGTTCTGTATTAGTTTCGTATTTCTCTGAAATTATCAGATCTTCCTTAAAAATTGTTAAACTAAGTCTACCAGTACTCAATACAGTTATCTTCACCGTAATAGTTGTTTAAAATGTCAATTCCAGCATCTTTCACCTCTGCTCTTCTGACTTCAGTGTTTGTGAAACTATACTTGAAAATTTCCTCCTCTGAGCATGTCCCCCAAAGTTAATGGTTGGTTGTTAAGACCAAAGCCAGAGTGTTGTACAACATGCAAAACCAGAGAGGGCACGCTTACCCGCTCTCTTTCGTTGTTACTTACATTGAAACTTCCAGCTATTTTGTCTCACACCATCTGAGGGGACCATTAGTGTATTTGGTTTTGCCCTCACCTAAGGTTGTGGAAACGAGCAGCTATTTGACTGTGTTACAGCAAGATAATGAGATTTTAAGCGCAGGTCCTTTTGTCATAGCAATGGGTGCTATATCAAGAGAGAAGAAGAAAAGCTGCACAGAAAGGTTGTATGGGAGGGCAAGAAAATCGTGCAGAATTTAACAGAAGATGTTATAAAGGGAGCCCCTGATGCATAAGTTTTATGCTTTGTGTGTTGTAATTCTGAAAATTAATGCTTCGTGTGTTATATCAGGCTGTTGTGGGCATGTAGTGGCAAAATTAGAGATAATAAATTACTACTCTTCCTACTGAAGCTATATAACCTTCTTCTAATTTTAGCACCACAAAGAAATGCAGTTTAGTGGTTCTCTACACTATGGAGTTTAGTGCAAATATTTGAACTTTCCTGTGGTCTAGGAAAGCTGGCATTTTAAGATGTATTTCATAGTTACAAAGGTTACCATTACACCACTATAATGATTTTGCAATGCTTTGCTCAGTGGAACACTAGCCTATTTGTGGGGAAGAAAATGTCCAAAGCACATCCTAACTTCTGTTCTCTAAAGAAGTGCTCAATATGACACAGCATTAAGGGATAGCATCAACCCAATATATTCTCAATTTCAGAAACTGGGAAAAAACTGAAATATGAAGCTATTCGCACTAAAAATGTTGTAAATCTTACAAAGTATATAAGCTTTCCTCTTTGACATACATCAAAGGTATAAAACTTGGGAGATTAAAATATGTTTTTAATCTTGGTTTGATGAGCAAAACTTTCACTGTAATATTTATTATGAGAGGCTCTACTTGTGTTGCCTCTTCCCTTTGTTCTGTTTATATATGACTTCCTTTCTTCCAAAAAAGTAGGAAGTATCGCTTTCACAAAGCCGAAGGATATTGCAATGGTTTGTTCATTTAAGCTGAATGGTAGGCCCACGTGGCAGACACAAACTTTTCTTTTATTGTCCTGGGTCCCAGAGGAAGAGCAATGCTTTCTGATGGCTTCCCATGAATGCCTTTCATTTGTGGAGGAGTTTCAGTGGCTTATGCTGACTGTACAAAGATCAAACAGGCAGGAAAACTGTGGTTTTGAGAAACTTAGCCAAATCGTTGTTATTTTCTCAGAAGTTTTTCTTCTCTAACCCTATTTTTTAAGGACAATATTAGGACAATTAGTTGTAGTGGCTGATGGAAAAAAGCTCGTTCTGTCATTTTCTCTTTAAAATTTAAGTATTTTCTTAGTTATTAGAAAATTTGTAGGCATGTATAAAGAAAATACTAACCATAATTGCAGTCTGTCTTTATTGCATTTGGAATCAATGGTATCCAAAATTAAGCTTAAAAAAACGTTGTGGCTGCTCGGTCCTGCAATTCGATCTATATTGGGACACTGCGCCTGCAGAGTTTTGCTGAAATCACCAAGGTTTTTTTGCCTGGACACAAATGTCTGTCAAACAGATTTAATTATGGGATTTGACCTGTTGAAGTCTCTTTTGTTTCAAGAACAGTTGTTTTTTTTCTCAACAGGTTTTCTTAGCATTCTTCATAAAGATTTCCTTTTGCTTAGCTGTTAGTAAACTTAAGTATTGGAAAGAGATGTGCAGACCACAACATCTTTTTAACTGCAGCAATGGCATGTTTTGTCAGCAATACACAATTTTCATTGTGTTCCTCATATAAAACCTCATGTTTGTCATAGAAATTCAGTTTTTGTTGAAGGATTATTTTAATAAAACTAAAATGGCTCAAGTTTCTGAAGTAAAACACGTAGCATCTTTAGAGGTCAGATGTAGCTGAAACTTGAACAGCTGTAGAACATGCATCCTAGATTGTTTTTAATTGTCTTCCTTTTCTCTAACAGCAGTAATTCTTGTTTATATTGTCAAGAACCTTTCCACTGAGCACAAGCGCACCATACTTTAAGGTCACATGCTTAACCCCACTGCACGGTTACAATGTAAATGGGCCCCCTTTGTTTTCATTAATGTGCGAGGGGTGGGTGCAAGGCAAGGCTGTTCACAAGATTTAAATAACTTATTGTAAAAGTGTCTTAAAGAAAGCATATTTTGTCTCCATACCACAGTTGTTTAGCATTACTCTTGTGCATCCAACCGACAGCCAGTTTGGTAATGGATTTTTGTGTGTCATTTTGTTCTTTTGACCTGTGATACTTTTTTCTTTCTTTTTTTAACTGAGCCAATGGATTCACCTCAAATAATACAAAAAGAAGAAGTTTTTCCTTGTTTCTTTCCTAATATCCTAAAACTAGTAAACAAACCTGGGACTGCTCTTTTCCATCCAAAACCCTTTACATAACAATTTACCAATTGCTGTTTGTGTGTTAATGTAGAGGTTTAAAATTAAGACTTTCTAAAAATGTGAAATTAAATTAGTATACTCAGTGCTTTTAATCAGTTGAAAAATGAACAAAGTATAGCCTTTTAAAATGGTTGCAGGATTTTTAAGTAAGTCTTGTGCTTTTTTACCTGTAGTCATTGATGTATGGAGGAAAAATACTGTTGAAATCTTAGGAGTTATTTTGGTTTTAATTGTCTAGGATTGGCCCTGAGTCTCAAGATTTTAGGTGATTTCAAACCCAATGCTGATTGTAATCTGTGGCTGGCATCTGTAGTTGTTTTTGTAGGCCAAAAACGTTGAAGTCATGCTCTTAAGTGCTGCACTGTCTCAAACATCGAGCCCTTTTTTTGGGATATCTCTGTTCCAGGTTGTTTGCTTTTTTTAATGTTTGGTTACAATTTTGGACCATGAATACAATTTGATTAATGTCTAGTTTTGAGACACATAGATTTATACCAGCACATGAAAAGAGTATATACGTGTGGCTGTGATCCATCCAATGTGATGAATTTGATCCAGGAGGGCTGTATGCAACAGTTTCTGTGTGTGTACTGAATGTATAAGCAGTGAATGAACAACGCAAGGGGAAACTGTTACCTCTAGAAGATGAAGCAATAATACATGCTTATCAAAGCAGAACACTGTTCTGAATATGGCAAGTTGTAGCTTAGTAGGAATAGTACTTTGTTGGTTTTCAAATTGTGTTAATCAAAACAAGAAATTGTTTTTTGTTTGCCAACTTGCAGTTGAGATGAAAATAGGGACTTTCCTGAGGTCAAAACTCTTCAGTGTTAGCTTAAGTTCATAGTATTTGGTTGCTGTATTTTAAAACCAGAATGTTGTGGCAATAACATGTTTTCACAAATGATTATCAAAATATTGCTTTTCCTCATAAGAACTGCTACGCTCTTAGGCTTTGGACACAAATTCTATGTCTTGGGTTTAATTTTCTTACAATTCATCTAAACTTTCTGTATTCTTTTTCATAGGTATTACATATAGAGAGCAACTTACTATATCTAGTGACCTCTCCAGTATGAGAATAACTGATTGGACTAGTCATAGAAGTTTAAACAGGATGATATCTGCCAACCTTGAAAGAAGACTATTTCACACTCAGGAACATAATGATATTTTGATATTAGAGTAGTTTTGTCTGTTAATAAACATTTAAGAAATGTTTTTGTGAAACAGAAAAGATAAATGTGTAGCATTTTAAGACTGTAAATAAGTAGTAAAACAAATATAAGTCTTCCAGCATGCAGTCTTCTTGACAACAGAGTTGTTGATGAATGTGAAAAAATAATCAAATATTGTGGAAAGGCAGTCCGTATCCTAATGAAAATGTTTTAGCTTATTTTTTCCTAAGTGAATCTAAAGTTATCCCTGAAAATTGATTTGGTATATATAAAAAGATTGCATAATAACATCTTAAAAAAAAAAANGAAAAAAAAAAAAAAAAAGGGGGGGGGGGGGGGGGGTGGGAAGAACAAAAGCTCCAGAATCCAAATATTGGAGAGAGAGAGATATCAGTTTTTAATCAAATTACATGTTTTCCTCTTTAAGAAGAGAAATATTTCTATATATGACATCAATAGTTTGGATGATTGTTCACATAGACTAGATCTCTTATGTGTGGACTCTGAAAGCTGTGAAGTGTGATTTGCCCTATAGTGTCATGTTAAAGCAGAATGTGAAGCAGATAGACAGTAACATTAAATGGAGATTTAGAGCTCTAGTATAGCTCATCATGATGTATCTTTAAGGGCAGAAGTTTTTGTATGAGAGAACACAGGTCAAACCCTCCTCCACAAATTGCTATTTTTCATTTCTGCAGCAACCCAGAAGATCCAAAAGCTTGCTTTCTTACGTTAGTGAAGAACATCTTCATTGTGGCATGTACTCATTATGTGTCTGTTAAGGACGCTTGGCCAGTTTATGTTAATACATCCTTGACATTGCTTTAACTTTTACTGGTGGATTAACTGATCCTTCTCCAAAAGTGCAGAGGTGATTAGTCAGCCACCTTTGACCTCTCTCTTAAGTTGGACTTTGCAGCTGAACTTGAGAACCCATATCCTATTTCACGCGCCTGTAGAAGGACACAGTAGTGAATGGTAAGGCAGGAGCTGTGAATGTCGCAGTGCGGCGTTACAGAATGTATTGTTACGGGTGCCACAGAGTAACGGTGTTTTCTGTTTGCCAAAGTGTATTGTCATAGTTGTGAGCACATCATGCGAATGTCATATTTGTTGAATTGCTGGAATCTTCAGCACGTGACTTTGGTTCAGAGAGTAATCGACATGTATATATTCACAATGATCTGTTGATCACGCTGTTTGTGTGTTTGTTTTCTTTGTTAGGCACATGAATCATATGGTAAAAGTTTCTTTTCCCTGATTGAATGCTTTGTCATTAATGAAAATTGTCCATATAATGACTTTCGATATCGTCGAGTTTTCAAGTAGTTGGCCATTCAAGCTTTAAATTCTTTCTCAAGTATTCATCTATAAATACTTGAATGTTCATGGAAAATGAATATGACAAATTGACAAGATTTAGAACTTGATTAGACTCTAAATAAAAATATTTCCAGAAGGAGTTTTTTTAATGCACTAGTAGGTGACAGGAAATAAATTTTAAAATTTTCTTAACTAATTTATTTTGCCACTGAGCTACTTCCTTGTTCTTTCCTTGTGTGTGCTTTTAATTGTCGGGTTAATTAGTTGATAATCTTGCTTTTAAGGATGAAAGATGAACCTTTTATTTTCTTTCTCCTGAGGAGATAAACTAATTACTGAGAGCTTTATTGCTCCCTTCCTAAGAGTGTGAAACAGAGCAAAAATCCTTTCCCAAAATCAAAACAAAGTGAAAACAAACCCGTATGAGATATCATAGAATATTAACAGGAAAAAAGTGCTACTTTGATAGCATGGACTATTAACATGTTGATATTTGTCATATCCATATAGCTGTAATGTTAGATCTCTCTGAAGTAAGGAAAACATGGGCAGAATCTAAATCTAAAGTCCAGGAAGTGCAGTGTATGGCATGGTTTTTTATTCTATCAAAATAGAATATTCAATAACTGGCTGTAGTTTGNAGAAGCGTTACTGAGTTCCTGGCGTGATGGAGGTAGGCAACTGAGTGTCACAAGCGGGTGAGAACCTCTGTGGAAAGTGACCTGTCCTCAGGAGGGGTGGAGGTCTGCCTGCATGTCCCGTGGATTAGTGCTCCAGCTCCATGATGGCATACTGCAATTAAGCAGGGTGCAACAAAAAAACTGTGACTGGAGGTGTGCTATCTGGGTTGTATGCTGCTCTGTGTATATCTGTATGAAGAGTTTACAGGCATACACATAGGGGATTAGGCAGAGTTTACTTTCGGTTTAATTTAATTTAGGAGGAGGGTTGTTTTTGTTCTGGAAAAAAGCGTAAGTTTCTTTTGAGCCTACAGGTTTGTAAGTTTGAGCAGACTTATTAATTGTAATGAAGCATTGCCTTATTTAGCATTGTAGGTGTACCTGGACTACGGAATTAATTTTGCAACTATCCTTTTTTCTTGTAAGATTTGTGTTCCCTGTGTATACTAGTAGGACATTCCCCTTTATCACTCGTAATGGGAAATTAGTGTCCATATATAGGTGGCATATATATGTTACAGGATTATGTAGCTTTACACTCTAATAAGTCAGGATGACATGTGCAAAACTTTGTTCCTAAACATACTCTGAATGCAAGAGAAGTAAAAATAAGTAATTGCCTGCCCCCCCCGAAGGAATCTATATTTACTGTAAGTACTGCATCCGAAATAGTGGCTGTACGTATTATGGGTGACTGTTTGATGAGCGTTAAATCAGTAAGCTTCTCTGTATGTTCTCCTTTGTCAGTCCCCCATTTTTTAAATTTGCTAGTATATTGCGTTTGTTTGTACACTCACACTGCACACCCTCAATGGCAGGTCATCACCATTTGCATGGCCTATATATGAAGTGCCTAGCCCAGGTTTTTATGTAAGAATATAGTTACGTACTATAACAAAACTGGAGGAGGATAGGGCAGATTGCCTACTTTTCAGTTGAGGAACAAGGATCGTAGCTTGTAAAGAAGTTTATTGCCAAATGCTGTTTTAATCATCAACCTCTAGCAGTGGGTGGTGCTGTCCTCCTTGCTGCTTGACAATGCCATATTCCCCATACATTAAATACTTAAAATATGTCAGGTTCCTATGCTCTTTCCAGGGGCATGCTCTAAATTCTTTTTCTGTCCCTTTTGCCATGACAGCTAG
Organism: Fregata magnificens; assembly: GCA_013389945.1. Classification (NCBI taxonomy): domain Eukaryota; kingdom Metazoa; phylum Chordata; class Aves; order Suliformes; family Fregatidae; genus Fregata; species Fregata magnificens. The sequence goes on along the minus strand of WAAD01021969.1, from coordinate 12,107 downwards.
TTTTAGTACTGCACTTAAACGACTACGAGTTTTAAATCTACATGAAGGTGTGCCATGGTGTCACTGGGGGTAATGAAACTGTTATTTGAGCCAAATGTGACAAAACATTTTTGAAACAACATGGTGAGAGTCCCATTCTCACAGGGATATCTGCAGACCTGGTGCATTTATGGTACTGTGAGGATGATAAAGGCACTGAAACCCTTATGTCATTTGAAGACATGATTCAGCTGTATGTGGTGATCTTGCATATGTACTAAATTGCTATTCTGCTACGGCATGCGTTTTAGAGAAAGCATGCCCACAGGCACTTCTGGACATAAGTGGCTTGCTGTTTCATTTGATTGTGGCTTGCAATTTCTTCATTCTGCGTTGTTTAATCCATTCTGTAACTTGGCTTTCTGTGTTTTAAATTATTTCAATAAAACTAATGACATTGGGAATAAGTCGCAAATTATTGCGCAGCTGTATTTTTATTAGACATTGTGTTAGAAAGTATTGTGGCTAAGGCTTGGTGGCAACAGGTAGTGGCTTCAGTGATGGGAAGAAAATGTTGGTGTTCTAGGCTTTTCCATACTAAATAGATAATAAGATGTGCTTTTCAAGGAAATCAATAGTATGACATGTAATTAAACACTAAAAATTAAACACAAATAAAAATGCGATGATGAATTCAGAATCTAACACTCGCTGTTTTCCATCTTTCTTCATAGTTTGGGGATGTTTAAAAATAAGTTGTTGTGTGACCAATAATATTAAGTTTAGTGATTCCAGTTTGTATTTTGAGTGCTACAAGCAAGGACTGGGTGTCTGGTTTGGAGATTTTGGTGTAAGTTTGCATCTGTAAATATTTTAAGAGAAGCTTTTATGTAGCTTAGCGTATTAGGGCTTCAGTATAAATTAGATAAGTCAAAGCAAAGCCTTGCTTACATGTAGAATTATTTCATTAGAATCAGTAAAATTATATGAGTGTTTAATTCAAGCTAGAGTTCATTTCAGTGTTTGTGAGGTGGTATTACCTACTTCTGGCTATGAAGCCCGTCATTTTTTCCTCTCCTCCCTCCCTCCCTAAATTATTTGTAATATTTGATTATGTTAATGTTGATGTGCTAAAAAATTATACTCGTAGGGTACTCTTCCGAGGTCTTTTTGAACACAGAAGATCGTTTGTTGTATGGTTCTTCAGTGCTTATTAGAACTGCACGTAATTGTTGATGATGAAAATTCTGTCTGCTGGTTAAGTGAACTTGTGCAGGTTGTACCTGGTGTGATTCAGTATTGCAAAATGTAAGCTGTCCAGAGTGCACATTGGTGAAGTGAGTCTTGTCTCGCATCTTAGCTCAACTGATTTCAGCAATAGTAAATAATCACTGAAGCATACACTGCTGTGCAGTCCTTCAGAACTTAAGTGTTCAGCATAACTACTGTTTGCATGTGACCAAAATGGGAAAAGGGAGGTGTATACAAAGGAGTGAATTATAACAAAGAACACTTTCTGCTTCAGTTCTTGTTCAGAAAACATATGTTCAGCCATGCAGGCAACAGTTGGGGCAAAGACACACTGTAGGTTTGGAAACAAAAGGCGTGTTCTTTTCTTGCATTCACAATGTTTTCAAACATATTCACTTGTTAGGGACTAGCCTGTCAGCTGGATCTTCTTGCAAGCGTGATTTCTTTTTCCTGACTTCTTTCAAAAGCTTTTTCCCCCCAATGTTTTACACTTCATATAATCCACTATGCATGGTAGGCCTGCTTCAGTCTTTGGGCTATTGATGATTCAGAGGTGGAGGGGCCATGCTCTGGGAGAATGTGACTAAAGGGTAACCTTTCACTCACCCATACGTCTGAAGATGCTAAGCCACTCTTATTCCAAATATCTTGAGTGGTTCGGTTGCTCTTTCTTGATGAGATGGGTTATACTTCACCTTTAGAACATTGCCAAACCAAGTAGTGCAGCAAAAATATTTTGGAAGTGTTGATCTTTATACTTTTTTTTTTTCTTTGTAACTGTGTATTGAAAATCTTTGAGGCCTATCATAACTGCATTGAATTATCCAGTAAAAAGATTTTTTTCCTCCACTGGAAATTCATTCAGTTTTGGCATGCCAGAGTAACCAAAAATTACTTGGTCATTCCTTCTGTTTGGATTCCTTTTTCCTAAATATATGGTTCAAGACCCTAGTATAAATACGCTTATATAGGCATTAAGGTAATGGTTATTTCCAAATAAGCTCTGCCTGGTTTAATTTATGACCTTTAAACTCCTATAGCTGGAAAATGTACTGCTTTAGCTCCACAGGTATAGTTAAATTGTACAACTTCCTAGTGTAGATGAGACCTAAAGTTTCTTTGGAAATGTCTAAGTGATCTACTCTCTGTAGATTTTTCTAGGTCGAACTACTCATCTATCAAGTTAGGTATTCATCCTTTGTTGTCAGCAGTTGAATACCTCAAAGAGAGGCAGGGCTCCCAACATTTTAATGCATGTAGACTTGTATATAGAGCTTAAGCATATGTCCAACTTTAAGCATTCTACTCTGTAATTGAGTTATGTACTTGTTTAGATGTGCACCATTGAATATAATGGTAGGGGAGAATATATAATCTTTGTGGCAATGGTTTCACACCAGAAACTTGAGCCTTCATTCCTCTTACCCTACAAAAATACAAAAATTATGTGTCTTTCATAAAAATCTCTATTCCTTTATATTTTATTTAAATACAGACTTAATATTAGACTCAGACAAACTGTTTTAATGTTGGAAGTGCTCTATCAATAACCAGAACATTTATGGAGTTTTATGTTGGCTTGTGGATTTTTCATGTGTTCTCTTGGAGTATTAATAGTATTATCTGAATTCAGTAGCCTGGGAAATCACCACTGATGAATGTCCGATGATTAGGATTTCCCACATAAGGCCCTTCAAACCATGAGGATCATTTAGACAACTAGAAAATCCACAGAGAAGAAAACTTTATGTAAATATTTTCTAATGGAAGGTGCCAGCAAATACATCCTTGCCAACATATGTCAAAACTGCCAGATCTGTGAGGATGGGGATTAACTTTTTAGCACTGTCATCTTGAGAGCCTTGACAGGGAAACATTATTTAAATGTTTTTCTTTGACTGCATATGACTGAAAAGATGTTAACCGTAGATAAAACTAATATAAAGCAGTTAATGATACTGACATATATTCCAAGTCTGCACCGTTTTCTTTTCATTGAGCTCTGTGTCAGACATCCTTGAGAATACTACAGCTTTAAAATAAATTTTCCTTCCTTCTCAAATGAAATTTGATGATTTGTCTCCAGTCTGATAAAAGAAAGCACACGCTAGTATATTGCTTCTTTTCAGGAATTTTTTGTTTTGTTTTATAGGCTCTTTAAAAGTAAATTATGTTTTAGATGTTGCAGTGACTTCTCTGACTCTCAGGAAGAAAACAGTTAATAATAATTTCTTTCCTTTCAGCTCCCATGAGCCTACCTTCATTGTACAGTTTGCATATAACAGCTAGTAAGAGTAGAATGTACTGAACCTTAAACAAATCTGTTAGGATCACCATGGCAAGAAACTGGGAAAATGGCAGGAAAAACGAACAATGATTTTGTAAACCCTCCAAAGGTCAGAAAAAGGCTTTCAGTAAGTATGCAGAGGCTAGAAATCAAATCCCATTTCCTATCATAAGAAACCAGTTGTTTTAGCAGCAGTGGTTAATGTACTGTATGTGAAAGATTTAAGACTAGTTGGAAAGCTTTGCTTCTGTTTTATTAGGCTGCTATTGAAAAGCCAACAGCATAACTTCAACTAGGTGCTTTGAGATTTCTTAATGGGCTGTCAAGGGCAAGACACCAGGTCTGTGCTATACTAGCTCTTTCCTGTACATTAAAACAACAGGGGCCAAATGATCATATACAGAAGTATGAATTACTTGATGCTTTCTCTGTTCCATATGGTCAGCCATGTCTTTGGCAATTAATCATGTACAGAATCAGTTGAGTGCTCTCTGAAGCATTGAAGTCAACATTTAGTTGTACCTGTGCCAGTGGGGGCAGTGGGGGTTGCGAGCGTAAAATAGCAGGATGAAGAGCTGCTGGCGCCGAAGCCAGAGCAGCTGGCTTCTATAAACAACACTTTTTTCCTCTTTAGCTTTTTTTTTTTTAACTTTCTTTGACAAACATGAGCCATTTTTCAATATCATCCAAAACATGAGGGTTGCTGAGTGAAACTGTGATATCTGGCATAGTGGATTAATAAACAAAAGGCAGAGAATTGGGTTTAATGTGCCCAAATTACTGGGTGATAACTTAAACCATACTGGCTGCTTCCATCGTATCAATGAAAATGGGTGCATTTGCTCATATTTTAAGTAAAAATTTTAAAAGTAAAGGAGAAATGAGCAGTGGTTTGTAAGCAATTACTAGCTTTTTTTATCACATAGAAGTTATGACATGTTAAATTAACATGGCTTAATAGATTTCAGGTTCATTTTGGGTTTTTTTTTTTCCTTTTTCCCCTCTAAAAGGCACAGTGTTCTAGTTTTACAGAATTTCATCAGGACACTTTTTCACTAAGAGCAAAATAAAGTCGCAAAAATAACAAGGAAGATACAGAACAACATTTAAAGCGCTGCTTACACATTTTACACTTCATGTTTTTCCTTTCTGTATTAGTTATTGATTATTGAGAGATGACCGCTATATTAAAGTAGAAGTGGTTAGTAAAGTTTCAGAAGCTTATCCTATTTAAACTGGTGGTGAGTAAATTAAATCTTAACTCAGAGTGAAAAATCTGATTTGTTGACCCAATAAAGTGGGACCAAGAGACAAACTGTCCCAAGTGCCACTTTAGTTCAGACTGAAAGCTAATTTGTTTGACAGGATACTAGCCTTCATGTCTCTAGCTATACAATGTTTCTCACCTTAAGTCTGGCTCCTCGAGAGGTCTGTATTGAAGGAAGGAAAAATCTGGCTTTAAAAGACAAAAAATGTGCCAGCGTGGGTTTTGGAGTGTTTAGAGGTTGGGGTTTTTTTTGCTTGTTTGTAAGCATGTTGTGGTATTCACCCAGGATACATGCAGTTGAGCAGGGTAGCGGCCTATTGATGTTGAAACACAGTTTCATCTGCTGTGTATCTAAGAAAAAAAAATATTATTGTAATCCTGTTACAATAGCTAGGTTAGCTTTGTTAAGACTCATAAAAGGTATCTAATTTTGGGTGTGTACCCTGGCTGAATAGTAAGACTTGGTTATAACAGTTTCTATTCAGTCCCGTGTCACTGATGTATTTCGTCAGTGGGTACAAGAGAAATATTATATTTGTCTCTTAAAATCTTATCTTAGTACCTTTCTTTCTTACGTAATAAGAGAAGATGCTCTGATGGCTGTTGCCTGATACGTCGGTAGAGTACTAGATTTAGTTCTGCCGATGTGCCAGGAGGAAGGTAAAGGGTGTAATTTCCTAAATACTATCCTTAACATAGAATACTGGATTGTCAGCCACTATATATTTGCATATATAGCTTTGGGCTTTTTTGATAGGTGGGTTGTGTGTTTGTTTTTCAGACCACGCCATTTGGGATTTACAAGGAGATGCCCTAAATATGTTAATAGATCTGTAAGGAGAAATGGGGAAGATCTGCTGAAAATATTATTGAGTAGTACTTAATAAAGAGACATGCTGACCAATGACACAAGAAGTTGCTTCAGCCAGGTGATAAGCAATTTGCGTAATCTCATTGCTTAGGTTGTCCAGGATATGTTTTTGCTAGCTCAGGAAGCAGAAGAAAGAAACTTTCAACAATTTGTAAACATTACCACCCTCAAGAATCTCTGTGAACACAAGGATGAGATAAGACAGGCTCTAGGGCTGGTTATGTTGTTTATTTATTCTACTGTCCTGTGGTCCCAAATGTGCTGAAAAACACTGAGTCAGTGTTGAGTCCAGTTCAGAAATGTGAAGGCATCACTCAGCGTTGGGCAAAGAGGGCCTCTGCAGACAATTATCTGTCATTAAAGAACATTAAAAGAATTGAGACACAAGGTCACATTTTCTTTGATGGGATGTGCAACTATAGCGATGTTCAAAAGAAGGTCATTCCTGCCCTTTAGAGCAGGGGTGGTATCGGCTGGGTTTCTGATGGATTTTTATCAGTGTTGATGTGAGGAAATGGCTTTCCCAGCTGATAACATCTTTGACCGAGTTTCTTGAACCCTTGACCTTTATCAGTCAAGGTATATGTTGAATCCCCTTGTTAAAAATAAATTCCAAAACAAGTTACATAGAAAAGAAAACTTTCAAAGGAACATGTTTTATAATATTATTTTACCCAGAATGCTGCTTTATTTGTTACAATTTGGGATTTTTATTGAGATGATAAGAATAGCAAGTTATTAAGAAATACCTTTATAAAAGCTACATATCAAGCCCTGTACTCTCATTCCGGGTAACCTTACTGCCCTCAGCTCTCTTAGAAAACAAGTAAATCAGTTAAATTGCTATGTATTGTTGTTGTATGTTGCTTAATAGTGCTATTTCACCCTCCAGGTAGCTGCAACTGTACTCACAGGGCTCAGTAAAGGAGCGTTTATGATGTCAGTGTCAAACTATGAGTTTGACTTGAACTGTGCACATCACCACGTAAACGAAAGGTGTTAACAGAGGGCTGGGGCAATGTAATTGTTCTCTCACTAAAAATTAAATTATGTTCAATTTCCGAAATTATTATGTTCCTGTAAATGGAGGGGACTTTAGGTAGTAGAACTCAGTACCGAAGCTGCAATTTGGCCAGGCCATCAGAATTCATAAAAAAGCGTTATGTGATTGTGAATACTTGGAGAAGTGGTCACCCATTTTCTGACTGATAATACTCTAATCACATCCTCTTTTCATCAGATTTTAACTGAAAATTCTTTAGGAACTATCGGTTCTCCATGCTCTGCGCTTTAGGAATCACTTATATAGGGGATCTTGATGTTTATTGCCTGCAAATAACTATACTTTCAGCTTTGTGAGGCATAGCATCATTAAACTTGGTGCTTTTCTGCAGTCTTGGAGAGAAGTAGACTTCGACACTACCACCAGTGGATTTCCCTATCCCATGGTGATTAATAAGGCTATCCAAGGATTCTGAAAGGGAAATCTTGGTGTACTGTGACCTGCCTGTATGGCTACAGCCTGATCATCCTATAACACAGAGATAAGCTTTAGTTATAGTGCTATGTCAAGTCTTGCACATGGTAAATATAAAATTTAAAGCCTTAATAGGCATATTTATTCTGAATGACAAGGTGTGTTAATTTACGTCAAGTAAAGAATGTATATCTCTTCATCTCATGTGAGTATGTTCTCATATGCTGAAGTCCTCTATCAAATCCTGCTTTCAACTGTGCAGTTGCTGGAAGTGAAGCCTGTCACACCAAGGCTGGATCTTCCTGTTTTCACAAACTGAAGATAATAACAACCATTTATCTCACAGAATCCCCAGCGAATTTTAGTGGTTATACATTTGGGGGGGGGCAGAATGTAATGTGTATGTGTGATGTTGAGGAGGAGGCAATATGCCGTGTCTTTTTGCCATGTTGTTCCTATGAGAGAGGCCACGCTGGGGGCAGCAATTGCAGCTCTTGGTGATATTTGAGTTCTGGTTTCAAACTCAATTCCACAACTGCTCAAGTTAGAAACATATTTTTTTTCCCCCTTTTCTGTGAAAAAACTAGGTTTGTGCAAGCACTCTGTCCGTTCAGTCGTCCTTCCCAAAAGCGTTTAGATAGTTTGATACGTTTGCAGAACATGTGGCCAAAGGTTAGAATAGCAAAGATGATTGACTGAAAATCAGTGGCTGGTTAAGGCGAGAAAGGCAAATACGTTATCTTCACTGAACGAAAAGACTGCAGCATTGACTCTAGATCTCTGTGTTGTGGTTGGACTGCTGCACGTCAAGTACACTGGTCGGCTTACATGTTAGTAGCGTGACCATCAGCATGTGCCATTTCTTTCCCAAGTTGGCAGACATAGGGAACCACAGGGGAAAGAAGAGCAGAAAATGGTGAGCGAGTTAGTAGTTGAAGGTAAAGATGGAGTGAGGGAGTTGGAGTTAGCTTGCTGGGTGGATGAAGGACGATAAGATCATCTGCGGTTGTGTTACATCAACATTAACTGTCGACACAACATTTGGGAAGGCCAGTAACTTTTGGTCTGCAGAGACTGAGTGTGATCCTACTCCACAATGACTTAAATGCATTGCGTGTGTGTGTATATATAGAAGCAATTTTTAATTTATTCCATAAATGAAAAAAGGTAGAGTTTTACTAATTGTTTACTTGAAATATTTCATGATAAAGAGAACATGGGTACATCATCAGAAATTCCTTTCAGAAGATAAAATACAAACAGGTATTTTCTACTTTAGCGTCCCTAAGGATCAAAGGGGAGGGGGAAATCCCCCAAACGAATGCTGTATTGAGGGAAATATTTCTGATACGATTTGATACAAGAAAATATTTAGAAAAGAAAAGAATTATGTCTCAAGAAAATGAGAGCTAGAATGCACAATGTTTTGTGTTACTTAAAGCAATGAGATTTTAAGGTTTACGTTATGTGCCATGTACATTGATTAAATACCAAATATATGGTGGCCATTTCTAACCATCATTTACTGTATTGATTTGTCAGCAGTGGAACTGTAATAAAAAAAAGCTATTGATTTACTGTCCTTATTTGCTTATGGGCTTTTTATTAATTTTACACATTGTTTCCTATTTCTAGATCATAATTTTTATGTGTTTTTTCCCTTTAAGACAAGCCTGGTCCTCTCCGAAGTTGGAAAAGAGGAACAAATTGAGGAACAAAGGCATGAAACCATCAGCTGCCTCTTGCTGGTTCTTACTGAGCGACAAAGGCTGCGGAAAGAATGGACAGCAAGGTGAGAAATTTGAGAAAAATAGTAAGATAATAAAATTAGAAACAAGTATACCAAATATACCCCTATAAATTCACTTGGGGGAGGGGGNAGTGAGTCAGGCCTTTGCCAGTGCTTAAATATCCAGTGCTAGGTGCCATATAAAAACATTTAAAAAAAAAAAAAAAACACCAAGCAAGATTTTTATTGTTCAAATAGTATTTTTCCTTGAACGGAATAGTCAATGTTTCTGCTTTGATTTCAGAGCTACTTTGAGGGGTGGAATGCTCCCTTATTGTGCTTATATAGTGCAATCTATTGATAATAGCTTGAGAGGCAGCACACATATTTGAGGATTGGTATCA
>WAAD01021968.1:83441-108112 GCA_013389945.1 Fregata magnificens | reverse complement strand
CCCAGCAGCCCCCCACCGCCCATCTGTCCCCCTCGCACGTGTCTGAATGGCGGCACCTGCCACCTGAGTGCCCAAAACCACCTGGAGTGCCTGTGCCCGGAGGGTTTCACCGGGGCGTACTGCCAGGTGGAGGTGAAGGAGACGACGCCGTCCCCGGCCACGCAGGCCCCACCACCCAGCCGGCGGATCAGCATCGCGCAGGTCAGCAGCACCTCCCTCAAAGTGGACTTGCAGAACTACGTCCAGTCCAAAGCTCAGCTGAAGGGCATCCGCTTGAGCTACCGAAATCTCTCCGGGCCGGACAAGCGGCCGGTGATGCTGCGTTTGCCGGCTTCGCTCTCCGAGTACACAGTGCGGGCGCTGAAGCCCAACTGCACCTACCGCGTCTGCATCGGGCCCCTGGGGGAGAAGGTCTCCAAGGAGGAGCACTGTGCTGAGGCACAGACCTTGCCGGCGAGCCACCAGCAGCACTCGCCTGTCACCCAGAGCAAGGACAGCAACCTGACCTTGATGATCGTCCCCGCGCTGGCCGCCGTGCTGCTGCTGGTGGTGGTGGTGACCGCTGGCACGTACTACCGCCGGCACCGCCGGGCGAAGGCGCACGCTGGCGCCGGGGTGGATGCCAGCCCGCTGGAGCTGGAAGGGGTGAAAGCCTGCCTGGAAAATGGGGATTTGAGCAGCCACGGCTGCAAGGTTCCAGAGGCGGCGATGCTTTCCAGCGGCTCCGAGTGCGAGGTCCCACTCATGCAGTCACACTACCCCAGCAACAACAACACCCCGGGGCTCAAACCCTCCTATTTCTGAGCCGGGCGGGACAGGGCTGCTGGGCGAGGGGAGCCCCGGACAGACGAGGGTTGAGCTCCAGTGATGGCACCCAGCCGTGTCCCTCCGGGGCAAGGAACGGCGAGGAATTAACTGAATTAAGGCAGAAAAGCCCCAAACCCCATAACGTGCAATTTCTGAGAGGCTGCCACACTTTGGGAGGAGACACTAATTTTACTGCTCAGTGCCTTGATTTCTGTGACTCTACATAGAACGTGGGTAGCAAAAGAGAGGGGGTTTGGGTTTTTAATTTGGAGTTTGGGTGGGCTTTTTTTTAGCTACTGCTAAAAAGAAAGCTGCCGGTGGCTCGGCTAAGGGACGTCCACGTGCTGGTAACAAGGGTCCTTTAGCGGAGCACGGCCTGTGACTCTCAACTCCCTGGAAGCTGATGTGAGCAATAAGGCCCGGCCGAGGTGCTGGGACCCTCGGGACCGCCGGGCCAAAGGAAGTGCCGAGCAGGCAAACCGGGAATTGAAGCTTTAAGAACTCGGAGAGAATATTTATACATGATTATTTCCCATTTCTTCTGGGAAAACTTTTTTTTTCTAGTACAGGTTTGTGTACATCTCTTTTGTAAGGCAGACAAGAAGGGTGTCTTTTTGTAAAAAAAAAAAAAAAAAAAATTAAAATAACAACAATGAAAACCTCTGCGCAGCCCTAAGTGCTCTTGCAGGCACTGCCCGTCTCGCCCCAGCGTGGAGGCAGTGGTGCAGGCAGGGCAGCGTGTCCCCTGCGGAGGAGAGGGAAGGTCAGCCGCGTCCTCCCATTGTTGTTGGCCAGTGCCGGGATGAGTCAGGGCGACGGAGGGGGGAGTTTTCCCGACTCTGGGCGGCGGCGCTGGGGAGGCTTCACCCCCACGGCGCTGCCCCCCACCGCAGGCGCTGAGGAGGTGTTCCCAAAACAGAGGCCACGGGTTTCAAATCAGCCCCTGCCCTGCACATCATCCAGCCTTACTTCATCCCTTCCCCGTCTGCCAGATGGCTCCGGGGCCGGCTGCGGGACAAACAGCCCAGCCCAGCCTCCATAACCTCCTGACGTCAACCCCGGCGGCACCGGGACCCCCAGAGCACCCGTGACAAGTGTCAGCCTGCTCAGTCCCCCCAAACCGGGGGCTGCAGCCAGAGCCAAGGTGCGGGGCCCCGGCAGTGAGCCCCCACTGCCCGGCCCCAGGAACAGCCGGTTTCGTGTGCTGGCCCCGGCGGGGAGGGCTGGGAGTCGGCGCTCGGCAGGTTCCTGCTGCCAAGTGGTTTCTGCTCCAACCCTCTGGTTTTAATCGTTTTCCAATCCTTTATCTTTCAGGCTGGAATTTTCCAGGTTGGGGCCCTGCCCGCCGAGGTGTGTTTGATTTGGAGAGAATGAGCAAAAGCGGGCTAAAGCGCCGCAGCTGCCGCCAGCAGAGCCGAGGGTCACTGCTGTGCCGCGTGAGCTGCCGGCTGCACCGGGGCTGGCGGCTCTTCAGGAGGCACCGTTCTGCCGCAGGATACGGCCCTGACCCCACAAACGCCCCGGTCCTGCTCGCTCGGGGCCGGCGGCAGGAGGNGCTCGCCCGCTCAAAGGGACCATTGTGGTCCTCTCCCCACAGATTTTTCAAATTAACATCCCAAATTCCTCCGAAAATTGCTGCTGTGTAAATATTTTCACTGCAAGCTTTGTATATTTTCCAGCCCCGTGAGGAGGAGAGAAGAAAAGTCCCTGGCGGAGCTGTGGCCTCGCGCCGGGTGCCTCCAGCCAGCCGCTGCCGCAGCCCCCCGATCCCGGCCGGGCACAGGGTCAGTCCCAGCGTGTCCCCTCGCCCCCCAGCCCCAAGCTGCAAGGGGTCGGCAGCAGGGACCTCGCAGGGGCCCTTGAGCCCCTTCCCTCCTGGCCCCTTGCTTTCCCTCCTGCTGCTTGGCTTCATGATGTGCCCTTCCCCTAACGAAGCTATTATTTTCCCCATTTGCCATCAGCTGGAGGTTTGCAGGAGACCCCCACATGCCAGGTGGGTGCCGGGGACCCCCACGACTCGTTGGCAGGTCCTGTCGCTCCTGGGGCACTTCCAGCAGCTCCAAAGCAACCACATCTGTGTTGGAGATGCCACTCCGGCTGCCCTGGCACGGCAGGAGCAAAGCGGGGGCTTGGCTTTGGCAGGTGCAGCGCAGCCGGGAAGCCCCGAGCCAAGGTTTTCAGTGCCAGCCAGGAGGTGCAGGGAAGGGGCCGGGGTGCAGCTGATGGTGGCCACGCGGGGAAGGGGCCAGAGCAGCGTGAGGGGACGGTGGGGCTCGGCCTTGGCACAGAGGGGATGCTGCGGCCAGGGCACGGCTCGGAGCCCTGTGGGGCTCGGACCCCCTCTGACACACACATCTGCGCCCATGTGGCTCTGCGGGAGCTCAGCAGCACCCGAAACGTGCCCTTCCAGCCCCCGAGCCCCCGTGGCTTCCTGAACCCGAGTGCAAAAGTCCCCCTGGCCGCTGCCAGCCCCGGTGCGTGCCAGGAGCGGCTCGGAGAGGCACATTGTGCGGCGCTGCTAATTCCTCCGAGCTGAATCAGCGCCGGGGAAGGATTGCAAAACCCCCTGAAATGGACCCAAAAAAAATCCCTCTCGCTATGCACTCCAGCGGGGCCGGTAACCAAGGGCTCCGGCCAGAAGCCACCAGCAGGGTGGGGGGGCTCGGTGGGGAGCCACAACGGGAGGAGCCGCCAGCTTCACCGGGGCAAGTCCCGCTGCCCACAGCACTGGCCCAGCCCTGCCCGGCGCAGGCGGCATCCTGCCTGCACCCCGATGGCTGCAAGCCTGGAGGTCTCTGGCCTCCGGAGAAACATCCCTGGCCTCGGGGCATGGCCCCGTGGAAACCAAAGCCGGGTCCCCTGGGTCCCCCAGGTCCCCACGGACGGAGCAGAGCCCCGGGGGGACATGCTGCCTTGGTGCAGGATGCTGGGGGTCACCATTCCCGCTCCCCTGAGGCGAGGGCAGGCTGCAAAGGCTGCTGCAAAGCATCGGATGCCAGGAAGAGCTTGTGGAGAGGCAGAAATCCCGCCGGCTTCCTGGAAAGCTGGGGAGGCCGGGGCCGGGGAGCACCGGTTGGCCTTGGAGGCGGCGGTGGGCCGAGGCCGCGGCCCATCTGGGAGCGATTTCGGCGCTGCCGCCACTCACTGCCTTCCCACCCGAGCACCCCGCGGGCAGCACAGGGCTATTTTTACCCGGCGTAATTACCGGGGCAGGCGCAGGCGGCACGGCCGGGCAGCTGCCCTGGCGTTAACCCCTTGGTGCGGCCGCCCAGGAGCATCTCACCCTGCGGGGATGGGTCCCACTGGGGTGGCACCTGATGGGGTGGCCTCTCCCCCCTCCTCGTGTCTGAGGTTGGCAGCCAAGTGGAAGCAGCAGGAAAAGCCCTTTCCCCACTGATGGCAAGCAGCCGCCAGCCCGGGCACCCGTGGGAGGAGGGGGCGAGGGCAGGGGTCTGCAGGGGGGACAGGGATGGACCTGTCCTGCTCAGAGCTCTGCCACCAAGCCCTGACCACTGGGGTGGGTGTTGTCAGAGAGCCCCAAAACACCCAGCATGACCCAAAAGGGCTCCTAAGTCCCAGGAAAAAGCAGTGCACTGGGCGTCGGCGCCAGGCGGGATGGGAGCAGGACCGGCCATCAAGGTCCCATTACAGCTGGTGACCGGGGAGGGGTGACAGCGGGAACATGCGCCTTGGTGGTGCACACGAGGGCTGGAGCCGGGAGGTGCCGGGGCTGCAAGCCTGGCCCCCAAGAGCCGGCTCAGCCGCAGGCTTTGGCTGGGGCAGGGACAGCGGGTGGGTGCTGGGGGCTGAGCATCCCTGGGCAGCATCCTTGGGGAACTGCCCAGGACCCTGCATGTCCTGCTCCCGCGCTGGGGGAGCCAAACAGCCCCAGATGCTTCCGCAAACATCCTGCCGTGCCGGCTCCTGGCCGTGGGCAGGTCCCGGCTCCAGCACCTCCCAGCTCTGGCGGACTTTGCACCATGAAAGCCAGTGGGGATCTGGCCGTCCCTATCTCTCAGCCCCCACCACCGTCCTGCCCCATGGGGATCTGCCCTGCACTGGCACATGCCATGGGGACACGGCTCCCCAGGACCTTTGCAGACCAGGTCTCCTCGGCCCTACCAACCCAGCTGCAGCCCCGAGCCGGCCACAGCGTGGGCAGGAGGCTGCCCGCTCCCCTGCTCAGCCAGCGGGCACCCCCAGCCTCCTTGGGGACATTTTTGGGACACTGAAAGATGCGGCGACACAAGGGAGTCGCTGTTCTCGCTGGCCCCGGCACGGTGACAGCACCGTCCCCGGGCAGTGCTGTGCTGGCCGCCGGGCGTGCGGCAGCAGGGTCTGGTCACTGACCCTGAGTTGGAGCCGGTAACCCAACCCCACCGGTGCTGGTTACAATTTAGGGCAACAATAATCTATTGAGGCCCCTTCCTGGCTCCTGCCCCACTGCTCCTTGATCTAATTAAAGGGGGCCGGGGGGGGAAAGACAAAACCTGAGGCAAAGGAAGCGGCGGGTACCCAAAGGTGGCACGTTGAGGATCACGGCGCAGAGAGGGGCTGGGGCCACCCGTGCCTCCCGCCACCAGCTCCCTCGGGGTCTGGGCATCGGCAGCGGGAGGGGTCAGCTCCTGAGCATGGCCCCAGGGTGCTTTGAAAATGAGGTTCACGCGGTCGCAAAGATCTCACCTACTCAGGATTTGGGATGGGGGACCCCCAAAACGCACTTGCTGATGTGGGGGTGAATAGGGCCAGTGCCCCCCACTCTCTCCCCTCTTCCCCCGTGGATGCTGCGCAGGGGCGCAGCCACCCTCTGGGGTTCAGTGTGGCTGTGGGCATTAGGGCGGGCACGCTGGGGGTGTCCCCCACCTTGGGGCACACCATGGCCCTGCTTTGGGGTGCCACAGGGTGCCCAGGACATGTGGTGCCGCCTTGGCGGGCATGGGCCCCCGCAGCAGGGCACGGTGGGGACGCGGTGGGGACGCGGGCTCCCCTTCCTGCCCGCCCGGCGTCAGTAATGAATGGTATGAGTTTCCTGCCCGCCCACTGATTGCTTCCTCAAAGAGCCTCAACGAGCTGCTGCTGCTGCGCCCAGCTCCCCATGCGCGGCTCACGGCATGGCCGGCACTGCTCCACTGCTGGATGGTCCTCGATGCCCCACGCTGGGCACCCACAGTCACGCTGGAGATCCACAACGGGCACCCCAGCCCCACGGCTGCTCCGCCACCCCTGGGCTGCTGAATCGCCATCCCTGGAGCAGCAGCATCCAGCACCCGCCCCGCACCGAGCCTGACCCGAGCCCGCAGCTCCCCTGTTTGGGCACTGCCTCCGGGGGGCCCCAGTGACCCCCAAACCTTCCACTCCCTGCCCTAGCCATGGCTCTGGGGCTCCCAAGCATCGCACCCTGCTGGCCCCCCGATCGGGACGGCTCTGCCGGAGGGAGAGTGCAGCCCCCGCTCAGCACCTCTGCCGGGAGCCAGCTCAAATCCCCCTCCGCCATTTGTCATCTCCGCGAGATTTACAGGCGGGGAGTGGTTGGGGCTGGAAGGGCAGCCGGTCCCGGCGCGGCTGCCTAAAAAAAGCACCTCCCGCTCCTTGGAGGCTCCCCGGCACTTGTGGGGGGGTCTCTGCTTGCCCCCACCACCCCCAGCCCCTCTCCGTATCGGCCCGCCACGCAGCCGCAACCCGGCAGAGCCCAGGAGTGACGCACAGGCAGCGCCCGCCAGCCGCATTCCTGGCGGCTGATAAACCCGGCAGCCAAAATAACTCCAGCCTGCGCAAAGGGGGCTGAGCGCAGCCTGGCGTCTGCATCCAATTTAGCCGGGCTGGCTCGCCCCAGCGCAGTGCCGGCGGGGAGGCCCACGAGTGTGGGGTGCGAGAAGCAGCGGGATTTGGGGTAATTCCCACTGGATTCTTCGCCAGCAGCAATAAGGGACGCCCAAAGCGTCCCCTTGCAGTATGCTGTGTGCCCTGGCCTCCCTCGGGAGCGTTCACTCTGGACACTAATGATGGCTGGTCGCTAAGGCTGGACGTGGCAACCCCATGGCTGCCCTTTACCCATTGTGCCGGCAGAGCTGGGGAGCAAGAGAGCTGTGAGCCGCTCGCCCCGGGAGCTCGCAGGAGGGCAAGGGATGCTCCGTCAGCCTCCCCGCCTGCTCCCACCTGGGACTGCTCCCCCGCCCACCATGCCAGCACCTCCCCACCATGCCCACAACTGATCCTCTTCCCTCCTGTTGGTCCTGGCTGCCACCAGCACCGGCTCGGAGCTGACACCTCGGCACGGAGGATGCCGGCAGGGTGGCCAAGGGCCGGGCCTGCTGTCACGGCTCACTCAGCTCCTTGCCAGAGGCCCCATATTGGCACCCGGCGGCTGCTGACCACCCAGCCTGCTCCGGCATCCTGGCCCGCCATGGAGCCAGCCCGGCGTGCAGCGAGGGTCCCGGCGTCCCTGTGCTTTGTCAGAAGCTCTGGGGAGAGCTGGCAGCTTCCAGCACAGCCTGGCAAGGACCTTGCCCCAAACCCCCATCACCCTGGTAGGACGAAGGCGCTGCCTCCTCCTCCTTCTCCCGTTTCCTCGCCTGCACCGTGACACCGGGCCAGCTCCCCGGGCGGTGTGGGAGAGGCCAGTCCGGGTCTAACCGGAGAGTTCCTCACCTCGGCGGTGCCCCACAGACAGGAGACGGCTCCACCACGCCTTGACAAGGGGCGCTGACCCCTTACGGCCGCGAAAGCTCCTCTTCCACTTCCCCAGGGATGGCCGGTGAGCACAGCTCTGCCGCCGGCCTGGCCACGGCTGGCTGGGCAGCCGCCATGGCACAAAGCACCGCGGCCCCATCATGAGCAGGGGGTTGGGGCCGAGCCGCTCTGGTGTGTGGGCAGCACCAAAGGGATTTGCTCGCCTGCAGCATCTTGTGTTGCCCCAGTGCATGCGCCCACCCAGCTAGCAGCCACCTCAGACACTGCCAGTGCTGTCCCCAGCAGTGCCACCACCCACCACAGCGCCACGGACCACCCATCCCACCCCAGCACTTCTGGGGACACCTCCACGCCATCCCCAGCACTGCCACTGCCCTCCCATCCCACCCAAACAGTGCCGGGGACGTGGCCACACTGTCCCCAGCCTTGTCCCCAGCTTTGTGGCCAAGCGCTGCTGGTGCCAGGAGCTCTCCGTCACCTCCTGCTCCACCACTGTGCTCCCCATGGGTCTCTGACAGTGGCGTCCACGCCACGCCACCCCGCGTCCCCACCGCCCACCCTCCCACCCCACAGCGAGTCCCCATCCCTACCCGGGCGAGGTGTCCAGTGCCACGGTGAGCATCGCCCCGCTGAAACGCCGCATGTCCCACAGCTTCACCTCCCGCTCCCGCATCTGCAGGGGCACAGACACGGTGTTGGTGGGCACCGGGGCTGCCCGGCCGGTCCCGTGGCACCACCTCCCTCGCCAGCCAGACTCCCTCCATCCCCAGCAAGGGTCGGGTCACCTGGCGAGGAGACCCACTGCTTTCATGGGGGACAGGCCACCCAAAAAGCACCTGGGGCCCCAGCACAGCCGCCGCAGGGAGCGGGGCTGGGCAGCCCGGTAGCGCCGGGGCCACCTTCCCGGCGAGGACCGTACCTGGCTGAACCCGACAGAGATGAGGCAATCGCTGGAGCCCAACCAGAGCAGCCGGGAGTCCTTGTTGTTCTCGTGTCCTGGGACACTCTGCAAGGCACAGGAGACATGGCTGTCAGTATCGCCACCGGCCGCGCCGGGCACACTGCGTGGGACATGTGCTTCACCAGTGGTGGCCGTGAACCACCCCAGGGCCAAGCACAGGGAGCCGAGTGCTGACTCCCGACTCTGCTGAGATGCGCGTGGTGACAATGCAGTGGGGACAGCCTGCAAGCGGTGACAGTCCAGAGCCCCCACCCTGTGCCGGTGCCAGTGTGGTTGCTTTGTGGAGCGGCTGGCCTGGCTCCTGGCGAGGAGCAGAGGGTGGCAGCAGGTGACGTGAGCGTGAGGGGGCATAGGACAGCTCTCCAGTCCCCTGGAGCTCTCCCCACACCCAGCGAGGGGGCTTGGGGGCCAGTGTGCCACAAGGAAGCTGCTCCATGCCGGCAGGCATGAGAAGAGGCTTGGCCACAGCCGTGGCCTTGGTGACAGAGGGACTTACTTCCCTGGCTGCATCCCTGGGCTC
Source organism: Fregata magnificens (assembly GCA_013389945.1). NCBI lineage: Eukaryota > Metazoa > Chordata > Aves > Suliformes > Fregatidae > Fregata > Fregata magnificens. The sequence goes on along the minus strand of WAAD01021968.1, from coordinate 99,134 downwards.
TCGATCCATGCCAAATCCCGGCTGCAGGAGCTGGGTGCCCCGTGTGTGTCTGGACGCTACCGAAACACATGGCAAACTGAGCCCGGCTGCGCTCCCCACACCGCCCTAATCCCCTGCAGCCCCGCTCCACCTCTCCCCTGGGCTCCCTGCGGGGCTGGGACCCCCCCAGCCCATGCCACCGCCTCGACCTGTCCACCATCCCCAGCCCAGTGGTTCCCCCCCGGCCCCGGTGCCGCTCTGCCGAGGATGGGAGGGGAAGAGTTACTGCAGGGCCGGTGGCGGCTGCTTGCCAGCTCCCATGTGGCCCCCAGATGGGTCCTGCGGTTCCCGGCGTCCCAGCGGGAGCCGGCAGCCAGCGCTCGCCCCACGGCGCAGGCAACGCTCGCAGCCCCCTCGCTCTCATTTGCGAAGCGCCAATAAAAGACTGCTAACGATTTCAGAGTTGGCATGGAAAAGTAGAGGGCTCTGCCAGAGCTAAACCTGGCGCGGAGCTTCCGGCACCTCTGTGCAGGGGAGGGGGGACCCAGCATGGGGGCAGGAGGGATGCGGTGGGCACAGGAGGGTGCCCACGCATCCACAGCCCCAGGCTGGCATGCACAGGCTGACCCCGGTGCTGAAGAAGCTGTGTCCCTTGAGCTGCAACCCCTGTCAGAGTGAGCACCGTGCATCACCAGCCACGACCGTGCTGTGACCACCAGCGAGGCTCTGCCACCACGGCAGGTCGGCAAGGGTGCAGAGAGGTGCTCTATCTCCCAATCCCCCACCAGAGAAGCCCTGCCGGGAGCAGCCTCCTCCGGTCCCGGCCACCGGTCCCAGGGGGATGCCCACTCTCTGGAGAGACCCACGGCCAGGGTGGGAGAAGGCACACGGTGCTAAGCTCATCCTCCCCCTGGCTCAGGCACGCGAGCCTCCTTGCCAGCACAAACACGGCGCTCGCCAGCCAGCACGGCTCACTTGGAAGAGGCAGCGCTGGCCAAGCCGAGCCCGTTGCTCCCAGCCGTGGGGGTAGGATGTCGGGCAGGAGGGGCCCGTCCCCCATCTCCAACACGCTGGCACCGGAGCCGGCTCCTGGGGGGAGAAGGGCCTGGAGAAGGGAACACATCCCAGGATCAGTGCCGAGAGGGATGGAAACCCCGGGAGCCAGGGCCAGCCTGCTCGTCAGCCAGCAGAGCACTTCTGCACCTGAGCCGTGGGGTTGTGGCAGCCAAAACTCCACAGCTGGAGATTCGATAGCTGACCATGCCGGCTCCCGCGCACCGCTGGTCCCCCAGACCATCCAGCACCGCACCCGAGAGACGACGGTGCTTGGCAGCCCCCCAGGGCGGGCGGCACGGCTGGCAGAAGGCAGGGCGATGCTGCTGCTGCTCCCAGCCCATGTTGTGCTGGCTGCGGCACGGGGCCATGTTTTCTGCATTAGTTCCATCCCAGCTGAGCAGCACGTACGGCAGCAAGTATGCGGGGAGGCCGGGGCCGGGGTGCTCTGCTTTCGGTGCTGGCTCAGACACCCGGCTGTTGCCAGAGGTGAGCGTGTGGGGCCAGATGGCAGTGAGTCCTGTGGGGGTCCCTGGGGACCCCCTGCCCCATGTCCTCTCCCCTGGTGCTGAGGGTCTTGGCAGGGATGGGGCGGTGTGACCTGGCACCGACAGCGGACACTGCTGTGGTTCGGTCCGCGGAGAGCCCTGGGGCGGCCGTGGGGCTGCTGCGGGTCCCTGGAGCTAGCAGGGCTCGGCAGAGGCCCTGGCACCCAGCCCAGGGCGACGCTGGGACCCACCCTGTGTCCCTGGAGCAAGGGACCAGCTGCAGCCCGAGGGACGGGCATCCCTCCCGAGCTGCTCATCCCTCGGCAGGCCGAGAGGAGCCCACCAGCTCCAGGCTGGCACGCAGGGAGCCGACACCAGCGCTGAAGCAGCCCAGCCTCCTCCAGCCCATTGTGTGGGTCCAGCCCAGCTGGTTTCAGGCAGCCCAGGCTGGGGGGAGCTTGTGCTCCCTCCTCAGAGCTGGATCGGCTGCATGGGGAGGGTTTCCCAGCACCATCCCTCTCCCCATCTCAACCCATCCCACCCAGCAGGTTGGGGTATGGTGCCGGTACCCACAGGGGTCCCCAGCCCTGCTCCCTGTGCAGCCCTGGAGCACCCCGCTGCGGGCTGTGGGGGGGCTGCAGGGGGGCCAGCGCCGGGGAGCAGGGCCGGTGTGTCGGACGCAGCTGTTGGCAGCGATGCCGCGGCGGGGCTGGGTGAGCTGGTAACAGCTGCCCGCAGGGAGCGACCGCCTTCGGCTCCTCGGCTGCCTGGGACAGCCCGACACAAAGCAAACGCTTCTCCAGCGCCAGGGCGATCCCCGGGGTGATCCCTGCCTCCGTGGGAGCAGTTACCCTCAGCCGGGATGCAGGGCAGGGAGAGCCAGGGGTTGGGAGAGCCGTGGGGCTGGATGGGAGGGAGGTAGCTGTGGGAGGTCACAGCTCTGCCCTTGGCAGAGACCCTGTGGCTGGCAGGGGCCAGGACAGCTCGGTCCTGCCTGTGCCCGTGGCTGGCAGAGCGTGGGCACGGCTAGCAGACCGTGGGCATCTGACCCCCGTGGGAAGCAACCCCAGCTGAGGGACCTGAGCGGGCGCAGGAGGCAACAGAGCTGGGCTGAGCCACCCCTTTGCCAGCGGCTGCCAGGGCAGGAGGGGTCCCCACAGGCCAGGGGTGGGCTCCAGGGACAGACACCTCCTGTCCATACCGAAAGGATGGGTCCACTCATGTGGGGAAAGCCATTGCTCCCTCCAAAACCCAAGGACCGGAGGCAGTGAGGGGCAGGAGGAACGGCTTCCTGGGGAGCCGAGGGGGTTAACCACGGCCCCGCATCCTCCTCCCAGCACAAGAATGTGAGTGATCTCCCTCCTTTGCCAAATCCCAGTTATTCCAGAGGTGGCCAGGAGAGCAGAGCAGCCTCTCCCAGGCCAGCCCCGCTCCTGGTCTCTGCCCAGAGCTTGGGGAGACCCTGAGCTGCCACCTGCTCCCGGGGAAGCGCAGGGATCCCAGCCACCGCACACGGCGGCAGCCGTCACACTGCCGGCGCTGGCCCCCGCCCATGTCATGGTGGGGAGGGACCGGGGTGAACCCCCTCCTGCCCACGCCGCCTCCCTGATCCCGTCGGCCAGGGCAGCATCGCCGTGCTGCCCCTGCGCCCCGGAGGGAGCTGGGCACCCTCAGCGCCGTGCAGGCTCTGCCTATCCCACGCCGCTGCCAGCACAGCCCCCCACCTCCGTCCAGCGCCTCCCGCCCTCGGCGAGGCCAACGCAAGGACGCTGCCAGCCCAGCAAGGGCAGGAAGGTCAGCGGGCTGCCACCGGGACAGCCCCCACGGCTGTGGAGGCTCCCACCTCGGCACGGATGCTCAGGCGTGGGGCTGGGACAGGAGCAGGGCCACGTGGGCTGGGCAGACTGCAGCACCCATCCGCACCCATCCCTCCTCTCCTGCGTCTCATCTCTTCTTGCAGCCACCAGCCCCGCAAGGCCTGCTATGAGGCTGTTATCAAATCCCCAAAACACCTTTGACCTCTTGAGTTTGAGCCGGCCAGGAGCCCCAGCTCGGGCAGCAAGCTGGGGGGCTCCCAAAATGTGGTGCCGGAGCCCCAGCCGAGGTGCCGACCTGCTCCCTCGTGCCTGCGCCCTGTCGAGTCGGCGAGGTCGTCCCCAGCGGGAGGGAAGGGCACCCAGGCGAGGGCGAGCAGGTGCCCCCGCGCCCCTGCATCCCTCATGATGCCGCTGGCTCATCCCAAATCCTCCTCGACTTCCCCATGTCTGCAATACCAAGCGGCATTCCTGGGAAGGACGGCCGAGGGGGAAGCAGAGCAGAGGAAATATAAACAGTCCCGTGCAGCTACGCTGGGGAACAGAAGCATGAGAGCGCCGAGCACGCGGTGCTATAAATAGGCAGCCCAGAGCCAGGCCAACTTTTTCAAAGCTTCCCACGGTCTCCTTGGGAATGTGGGATGCTGCGGACCTTCCCCCAGCCCGGAGGAAGCCGCTGCCGAGGCTGGGAGTCAGGTACCCCCAGGGTGACCCCGGCGTGGGATACCGTGCCGATTGGGTGGGAGGGAGGAAGGCTAAAAGTCTCTCTATGTCCTGATGCGCCTTCCCCGGGCAAGTGGTCCCCAACCGGCCCTGGGCTGACAGCCGGATCCTGGGCAGAGGTGACACGTCGGGGTCTGTGGGGTCCTGGCTGTGGGCACGGCCGGCTTACCCCAGCCCGGATCTCCGCCTCGCCACAGCATCACCCTGCCACCGCAGCCAGGCTGCCCATGGATACCCTCTCCTCGTCGTGCTCTCCCACCATGGCGGGGGCTGATGTGGCCCACGGGATGGTGGCCACGGTTTGGGAGAAGGGCTGGAATCCCTCTCCCACCCCTGGGGCCATGGGCAGAGGTGGGGCACCCCGGCCTTGGGGGGACAGCACGGTCCTGCCCTGCACCAGGCGTGCTTGGAGGGCTGCGAGCCCCGGGTGCTCCCAGGCACCGAGCTCTGCCCCCGACACGGCCCACGGGGTGGGGGGACAAACCCACGGTGGGGACAAACCCACAGGGACACCCTCCGAGCTGTCCCCAGCCGCCCTCAGCCCCGATCCCGCTCATTAAAACAGAGCTCATTAAAATGTGAGCAGGAGCGTGCGCTCACCCGGCACGCGCGGCCGTTCCCTCGCCCCCAGTCCTGCCGAAACGCCGGCGGGGGAAGTTTCTCGTGAGAACGAAGCCAGCTCCTCTCCATCCCACACTGNGCGGCTCTGCCGCACCAAACCGGGGCACCGGCTCGCACGCGGCCACGCTGCCCACATGGCGCGGGACGGTCCCCACCGTGTAGCAGCTTTCTGTCCCTGGGAGCCACCTCCCTTCTTTCCAGCAGCATCTCCGAGTGTTTTTGATTGCCCACCCCTGCCAGTAAATATTCTTGAGGATGCACCCCCAGCAGATGTATATTGATTGATGTATAAATGATATGCGTGTACAGCTGAAGGTCTAATATTTTCTCCCTGTCCCCCCCCCAGATGGCCCCGTGCACCCCGCTTTGGAGAGCACGGCTTTAGGGGACAGGCAAGATGCCGGTCCACTGTGCAGGCAGGGCACTGCGTACCCATCTTGTCCCCGCCAGCCTCGGGGAGAGGAAGCTCGGGGACCCAGCCCGGGGACCCAGCCCGGGGACCCAGGGCTTGCCAGGACCTAGAGAAGAGGGTGGCTGGGAGAGCGGGCAAGCAGAGATGCCACCTTAGTACCCCACGCCATACCCGAATCGCTGCCCTTCAGTGGTCCTGGTGACCCACCCGGGGCATCAGCCAGGGTATGGGCACCCTCCCGGTGCTCCGACCCCCCACTCAGCACCCTGTCCCCCAGCCCCGGCCCCCCGCGCCTCAAGGGCCACGCGCACGACGCACCCCAAGGGCACGGCCCAAGGGAATGCGAGAGGGACGTTTTGTGGGGTTTGCCCAGGCATCGCGGGGTGGGCGAGGGCGGGAGCAGAGAAGCGCCGAGCCACGGCAGAGCTGAAGCCGGGAGGGAGAGGATGTGACTCGCTTCCAGCGAGAGGGTCAAGGCGAGGAGGGTGACCACCAACGCCCGTGGGAGGGGAGGGCGGGCTGCGGCCGGGGCAGCGTGGCCTTGGGAGGGGAATAGGCAGAGGACGGGAATCACAGGACCGCTCCAGAAGGACGGTGGCACTCGGACCCAGACCCTGCCAGGCAGGGGGAGCGGGGCTGCACAGGGAGGCACGGCAGGACCCGCTGCAGCAAAGGGGTGGCCCTGGCATCTTCACTGCCAGTTTAGGGGCGCCGAGGAGGCACGCTGAGCAGCAATGGGGTGCGAGCACAGCCCTAATGCTTGCAAAGGGGCTGCTGCAGTTGCAGCTCCCTGCTCCAGCCCAGATGCAGTAACCAGGGGCTGGGCGTCCAGCAGGATGAGGCCACTGCTCTCCCAAGGGAAATCATAGCCTTGGGTACGTACCGGGCACCCTGCGGGGTCAGCCAGACCCCGGCCACGCCGCTCTCGCTGCGTCACACGCTCCCGCCCGCTGCCGGGACTTGCTCAAAATAGCTGCGACGGACGTAGCCAGGAATTGGGGGGTCAGGCCCCCATTGAGGGCACGGGCGCAGGCAGCCCGCCAGCCTGGCCCTGGAGCCGGGCAGGGAGCGCGCCGTCCTCCCATCCATCCTCGGTCCCCAGCCCCGCGCATGCTGCATCCATGAGACCCGAGAGCACTGTCAGGCATCACGGCACCGCAGCGGCGACCCCTCCTCCCCGCTCCCGAGGCTCTTATTTTAGCTCCTTCTCATCCTTTTCCCCTGCTCTAAAAAAAGGAACGGTTTAATGAGGCAGGCTTGGCAAATTAAGAAAACCAGCCGGAGGAGCAGCCCTCTGCCGAGGCTGGCTTCGGCACTGCGTGCCACAAAGGGACCGGGGTGAGCCGGCAGCAGCGCCGAGCCCTTCGCCTGCTGTGGAGGAAACCCAGCCCGCGGGGGCCGCAGGGGCCAGCCCAGCTGGAAAACCCATCATGCCGCTCACCTCGCTCACCACGGTGAAAAAACAGGCAACTTCAAAGCCGGGAGCTCACAAGGTGCTGGCACTGCACGGCGGCCCCGGCATCACCCGGTTTCGTAACCGTGCTGGCCCAGGGGAGAAGGAGCCTTTCCAAATAACCCGGCCCTCCAGCAACCGGGCAAAAAAGAGAAAACAAAACACAGGAGTGTTATTCCTCTTGGCTAAGCAAGCCCTGTGCAAACTTCCAGAGGATTTATGGCATTTTAAAGTTTTCCCCTTCAGCACAGTACTTCTCCAAGACTAAACATCTTCATCAATTCTCAGCCGGCCAGGGTTAGGGCTGCGGCGCGGCAGCACTCGGCCGCGGCAGCGAAGGTGCATATTTCTCTTGGCAAACCCCGAGCGCTGGCCCCGGCTGGATCAGACGGCAGCGGAGGGAAGTGAGCTGCCTGCTTTGAACAGCCACCATCATTCACACGTTATTTTTAATAGCTCAGCGAGACAGAGTCCACCCTCCCCAGGAGACTTGGCTCAAGCCCATCGCGCTCGCAGCTTCGCCGAAACGCCGTTATACAAGCCGACAGGTCTGGCAGGGGGAGAAGCAGGGGGCAGGCGGGGAGGGGAGCAGCGCCTGGGGCCGTCGGTGGATAAGGCGCAGGATGAATTTAGGAGCAGAGACTGGTACCTTACAGCCACGCCGAGTGGCACCTGGAGCATGGGAGCATCATGAGGGCCACTTGAGGGCTGGGAGCACTTTGCCCTGGCTCGCTTGCATATGTAACCGCTGGGTTTATATTTATATATTGTGGTGTTGTGTTTATAAGGCTGCCTGAAGGGTCAGGGCACTGCTCATACCCGCAGAAAGCACCCGGTGGCCTTACGGAAGCTCAGCACCCGGGCTCTGCACAGGGGCAGCCAGCAGCAGGAGAGTCCCGGTGCAGAGCAGCGCCGGAGCACCAGCTCCCTCCGGTCGGTGCCTGGGGTTACCACCATGCTCAAGAACAGGCACCGGAGGCCCGTCGGCTTCCCAAGCCCATGGGCACGCGTGCGCCGGCGGCAAGAGAACGCAAGGAGCGGCAGAGCCCGCTGTGGCTGTCTTGCCCTGCTCTCCGCTGCATCCCTCCGCTCCCAAAGGCTTCCAGTCCCTTCTGCAGCGAGGGACGGCAGCCACTGGCAGCCAGAGTCCCCACGCCACAGGAAACCTCTAATAAGAGGCTGTTTAAACTCGACGTCAAGGCTTAAGTCCTCTACTTATTTCCTAATTGCTGTTATTTGCTGAGCTGTGCGGATCCAGCCACCCAGCCCTCACCCTTGGCAGGTCCTTGTCCCCGAGAGCCTTTCGCTCAGCTCCCGCACGGCGGCACAGAGCCCGGGAGCTCGCAGCCCCGTCGCAGCCCTTGTGCCCACGGGGCTCGGGATCACTGCCCGCAGGCAGGCAGCCGCAGCATGCTGCTGCACCGGGGGAGCTCACCGGCCCCGGCGGGAGGGCAGGGAGCCCCTGTGCCGAACCCCACCGGGGCCGAGGAGGAGGCTGCCCATTCCCCCTGCCCTCAGCCCAGGCCATCGCATTGCCTCTCCCAAGCTGTGCCAGGGCTGGGACAGTTTGGGGCACCAAGTTCACCCCACGGCAGGCAGCGGGCAGCCCAGTCAGGCAGGGCTGCCTGCACCACGTCGCCCAGCACACCCGGGAGGGACAATACCTGGGAGGCAGCCGGGCTGGCTCGGGGGTCAAAGATCCGCAGTTTCTTGTCCTGTTGAGATAAAAAGAAAACAGAGGAGGGTTAAGGACCCTGGGGCCAGCGGGATGTCAGGCCGTATTAGGCAGAAGGCTGCAGCGAGCAGCTGCCCATCGCTCTCCCGCCTGCAGTGCCTGCCCCTATGGATGGCTTGCACAGGATCCTCCAGGTCCTGCCCCACATTGCAGGCAGGGGCACACCCCCAGGACCCCCACAGCCTCACCAGGACCCCAACACCCTCAAAACTGCTCCCGAAGAAGGGGGAAGCCTCCAAAGTAGAGCCAGGGCTGGAGCCCGACCCTCGGATGCCATCCTGCCAGCGCTCCCCAGCATCCCGCCAGCGGGGGAGCGAGCCCTCTCCTGCCCAGCACCCCACAGCCAAATGGGGCATGGGATGCCCTTCGGAAAGGGCTGGCTGGGGCGCAGAAGCAGCAGGGAGGTGCCCCGGTGCCAGCCTTGCTGCCAGGGTGCTATTTGGGGAGCGCACACCGTGCCGGCTAGACCCACGTGGCACGGCACAGCGGTGCTGTGGGCCTTGGGGGCCACACGGCACGGCCCGGGGGCTGACCCGCCCCCCAGATGGCATGGTGTGGGGTTTTAGCCTCCGTGCTCAGCTTGGTACAGGACTCCAACTGCTCGCTCAGCCTGCACGCTTGGCTGGCCTCCGTGCACCACCTCGGGCCCACCTGCTCGCTCAGCCCGCACGCTTAGCCTCCGCCCTCGGCACAGCGGGGCTGACCGCTGGCTCAGCCTGCAGGCTTGGTCTGCACGCTCAGCTGGGCTTGCACGCCGGGTCCTGCTCACCCAGCCCCTGTGCATGGCCTGGGGGCCTGGCAGCTCGCTCGGTCTGCACGCTTGGCTTCCACGGGCGACCTTGCGCACAACCCGCGTGCTAGCGTGTTCGGCAGCGCGCGGGCAGCGAGCGGCAGGCGCCATCTAGTGCTCCCATCCTCCTCAGCTCCGGTGCCGCTCGCTGACCCCATTTCTGCCCTTTTCTTCCCAAAACAGGATCATCCTGTGCCCCCCAGGACCAGGGCGCAGCTGGCAGCCAGCCCAGCTGTGCCGTGCCACGCTGCGGGCAGGTCGCCCACGCGAGCCGCTCACCTTGCAGGAGGTGCCGAGGAGGCGGCCGTCTCGCTTCCACGCCAGGCTCTGCAGCTGGTCCCCGTGGGAGTCCAGGGCTGCGGGAGGAAAGCAGGCTCAGGATCGGGATCAAGCAGGGCTCCTCGCGTGGATGAGGCAGGCGTATGGGCAGGAGCCGTTGCTCTCCCACCCGTGAGCACCGGAGTGCTTGCCAGGGGAAACGATCTGGTCTTTCCAAAGAGCCGGTGGCAGCCAGAGCAGGGGCCAGGACCCACTGGGACAACGCCGCGCCTGTGCAGGGAGCATCCCCACGCCGCTGGAAGCTCGATCTGAAGGGCAGGAGCCCTGGGAAAGCCACAGGGCACTCACGCTCCCACGCTGCCGCCCTGCCACCTCTCCCCGTCAGGTTAGCTGAGGTCTGGGCAAGGCTGGTCAGCAACAGCCCGCAGCACCCCTGTCTACCCATGCACTGGGACACGCAGGTGGAGGGACCTGTCACCCCAGGGGATCCCCAGCAAAGCTGCTACAGACACCCTGGGCAGTAAAAGAAGCCTTTTACACCACTACATCAGAGCGTAGGGGAGCCCGTGCACACGCACAAGGGGCTGAGGTGCTCCCTGCCCAAAAAGCCACCCGTACTGCCTGTTCGGTGACACCGAGGTCCGGACTTGAGCCCGTTGCTTGAGCCCAGGCACCAGCACGGTGGAGATATGTGTGGCGGGCAGGAGCTGGCAGGCACGGCCATGCCTACCTGTCAGCGGCTGCTGCTGCCCCACGTCCCAGACGGTGACTCGCCTCCCTGCGCCGCTGGCCAGGACGCCGTCCGCCGTTGGGTGGAACTGCAGCACGTCCACCGGGCCTTCCCTGGGCCCCAGGGTCAGCCCTGCACCACTGGGCACGGCCTGGCCGCTCTCGGGCAGGCGCCACACCTTCACCTGCAGCCCCAGGGAGAGGTGGGTCAGTCCCCGGGCAGGCGAGCGTGACCCGGCTGGGTGCCGGCAGCGCTCGACCTGGGCTTGCTGCTTTTCCAGCCTTCGGTCCCTGAGGATACCAGGCGACCCCTCATCGCAGCTTGGTGGGATCAGAGCTGCAGGCATCCCAGGTGGGCGAGGGCTGATCCCCAGCTGATACCATCCGCCCTGTCCCCCGCAATCTGGGGGCATCCCACACCGCTCCCCAAGGCTGGCACCCTCCACCCCAGGCTCCTCTTATTCCCATCTCTCCGGCTCCATCTCCTCCGGGCTCTACAGTGAATCCCAGAGACACGCCGGGGGACACAGGGTGCCCTCTCGGGACCCCTGGCACTGAGCACTCACCGTCTCATCAGCAGAGCCCGTAGCCAGCAGGAGCTGATCAAAGGGCGAGAAGTCAAAGTCCGTCACCACATCTGGAAGGAGAAGGGCAGAGGTTTGCCCTCACCTTACCCCTGCAGACAGCGTTTCTGCCCACCTTTGCTCTTCCCCGGCCTGAGACCCTTTTCTTACACACACATGTGCAGGCAGGCGTGGGCAGCCAGGGTCAGATCCAGCCCCACCAAGGCATTCTGGAGCAACTCAGCTTTGCTACGAGAGCCTCAGCCCCTCCATGCTGTCCATCAGGGTCTTGCACCGCTTCTTGAGGGGACGGGAGCCCTGAAGGGCAGCACCGTGCAATCGCATCTCCCCGTCTAACCCACCGCCACCCAGGTTTGGCTCTCATTTCAGGATGGAGATCCCCAGGAGGCACAGGGAGAAGCACGAACAGCACAAGGGTGTCTGTGCTGGCCCGGATGCCGGCGAGTGATGCCATGGCCAGCTGGGGCCGTGCTGGTAACAAGGCTCCCTTTGTAACGCCCCGGCTCGGCGCGCCGGCGGCAGGGATGCTCCTCGTGGCTCTGGCAGCAGGGCCCCATGGGAGAAAGGCTGGCACCATCAGCAGCAGCCCCTCAGATGCATTTGGCATGCTCGGGAAAGTAGGTCACTGTGTACTTTTCTGCTTCCAGGAGGCTGCGGAGAGACAGGCCCAGGAGGCACGAAAAGTGAGCAGCTCACCCTGCTGCATTTGCCCCGGGAGGAGAGAAAAATCCCTTCCCCGCTTTGGAGGCGTTGCTCTGGCACGGCCGGCTTCAAAGGGCTCACGCTAAATCTCATTAAGAAGCTGTTAACGTTCTGCTGGCTCCCTGTGCACCCCTCCAGCGCTCCCCTGGGAGCAGCGGAGCTCGCTGGCCTGCTTGCGAGCGTGGTGCAGCTCTCCGTGCCCAGCCCTGCGCCGCTGGGGCAGGGACTGAGCCGGGCGGAGGCAGCACAGGTTGGGCACGCTGCGCCGTACTGCCGCGATGCCAAGGCACCGCACGCAGGAAGGTGGCGCTGGGACCGACTCCCCTCTTGCTGCTCTGGTGCAATTTTTTGGAAATGGGTGGTCAGTGCCCCCCAGGCTGGCGCTGCTGCTCCGACACTAGGAGAGGGGTACCCTGAGCTCCCCGCCACTCCTTCCCCGTGCCCGGGCAGGAGGCAGAGCCCTCCGCCTCCGCGGCGCGTGCTCCTCTGCCAGTGGCAATGCTGCCAGCCACCTCTTCCCCCGCAGCACCCGCTCTGCCCACATCAGAGCTGCTCAGGGCCATGTAGCCGCCGGTCTGGCCTGTTCCTCCCGTCGCTGGAGCCAGGTACACCCGTGGTGATGCCGTCCCCAGCTCCTCCGCCAAGCCGGCACTGGGTGTACTGGGAACTTCAGGGCGTGCAATGAGTAACATGGGAAGGGTGTGCTAGAGGAAGAGCGTGAGCACGAGCTACGTGTCCAGACCTCGCTGCAGCTCAAGAGATGAAGGGATGCGGATCAGTTTGGCTCCTTAGCAAAAGCCCAGCCTGGCAGAGCCCCGTGTGGAAAGTGTGGCTGCAGTCGGCTCACGCCTCGCACACAAGTGAGACTCGTCAGGGTCACCCTGCCTGTGGGTGATGGTCCCTGGGGACTCCAGCGGCTCCCCCAGTCCCTCACCTGGGAAACAGACAGCCCAACACGGCATCCCAGGCTGGGACTCAGCACCTGAACCCCTCCACACAGCCCACACTGGGCCAAATGCCTCCTGCGGAGGTGGGAGGTGGTACCCGACTCCTTGGTGCCCCAGTGCAGAGCGTGGCGGAGGCACGGGAGAAGCCAGACCAGGGCCAGCAGACACCCAGCTCACCTGAGTGGCAGCAGAGCTGAGACACGGTCCTCTTGCCTCCGTCCTCGCACTCCAGCGGCACGATGCCCAGCACACCTGCAGGAGAGGACGCAGGAGCAGGTCACCAGCCTGCCCATCGCCCACACAATGCTCCCAGGAACCCCCCAGTCTGGGACACGGGGTGGCCACCCAGCTTTGCAACGCAAGCCAAGAGGTGCGGCGCTGTCAGCACCTTTGGGGGAACTTGGGGAAAGCCTCCTCCGCTCGCCCTCGTGCCTCCTGGGGTCCGTGGGGCTGACCCAGCAACGAGCCCTGCAGGGATCACAGGGGCAAATCCATCCCACCCCCCCAGCTGCGCTGGGCACACCTTCCCTTGTGCCTCACCTGCCGCCTCGGCATTGAACGCGATCCAGCGGCAGCTGGCTTTCACATGGTTCCCACAGGATGCGATGGAGCCAGCCCGGAAACCCCCAATCCAGGCCTGGGATGGAGAGGGAAAACCCATGTCAAGAGACGTCTCTGTTTTGGAGGAGCCCGACGGCACGGCCGGATCACGGCTGGAGGGGAGACAACGAAGCATCGGCACAGCATCGCTAGAGACCCTCAGCCCCAAGGGAGCTCCCACACCGATGGACCTGGCGCTACCTGGAGGCTGCCGACACCAACGGCGTCGTGCCGGAGGGCCCCATCCTCCGGGAGGGCCGGGGCAACGTGGCCGCTCACGCTCCCTGCATAAAAGCGCAGCCCCTTGCCGGGGCTGGGGGCTTTGGAGCCAACTTTGCCGGGAACAGGAGACAGGAGCATCCCGGCTCCCAGCGCTGCCTCTCCCCAAAACTGTCCCAGCCCTGGGCCCTCCCACAGTGGGAAGGGCTCAGAGGACTTTGCAATAAGCTGATGTCAGGGAATTTGGGATGGGATGAAGGCTCTTGGGCTGCGAAGCACCACAAGGTCGGGCCATGGCTGACCGAGGCAGATAACCGCCTCCGGCAGCGTGCTTCCCGCATGGACAAGGAACTTCGTTACAGCTCCAAAACCAAAATCCTGCTTTGCAGTGTTTCTCACTACTGCTCCACGGCCGAGCACTGCACCTGTGGGACACCGGGATGCCCTGCGTCAGCCGGACCCGCTCCAGGTGACACAGACACCCGGCCTCAGGTGGCCACCAGGACCAGCAGCTCCCCGGCACACCCAGAGCCAAATCCAACCCTCGAGCAAAGACGGGTGTTTTACGGCTGCTGCCATGCCTGCACACGCGCCAGTGGCCACTGGCATCGCAGAGAGCTCCCGCAGGTGGCCGGAGCGGTGGATACCCTGCAAGCAGGGCAGAGCCCTTTGCAGGAAAGGGACCTGCGCGCGCAGCCCCAAAAGGACCGAGCCCCGGGTTTCCTCTCCTTGCACGGCTTCCTTTTGAGGCCTGACAGAGAGCAGCAGTTCCTGCAGCACTTCCTCTGGTCCTTGTCACAGCAGCCTGCTCGGTGGCAGAGCTGTTAACCCTTCTCCTGCTGAAGGGAGGTTCCTCTCCCCGCACCCGGCAGGCAGGCCGGGGGCTGCAGCAGGGATGGGGAACGGGTCTGGAGCACGACCAAGACCCAGGAGGAAGGGTCCCACAATCTGTGCCCCATCACCCTGCACCGGTCCCTCGGTGAGGGGCGTCACGAGCCACCTCTGGCCCCCAGCATCCAGGGGTACCATGCAGGACCCCCGCAGCGAGGTTTCGCAGAGGGACCGCTGAGCTGGTGCACCCTGGCCCCGCAACGTCCCCGCATGCAGGCGGGAGCCCTTGGGGAAGCGATCCTTCCCGCGGCGTGCCAGGGCGGCCGGTAAAGCAGATGGTACCATCCTGGCTACATACCTAAGATAAACCGCAAGCTTTCAGGGCGCCTCTGACAGAAGAGCCCTGCAGACACTGCCTGAAGGGGAGAAGTGACTCAGATGCGATCCTTTGTGTTTACACTGTGCTTCCTGATCTGGCCAGGTCAAGTGTCTGCCTTCGTCTCTGTAAACAAGCTGCTCTGCTCGGCCAGGGACACGAACAGCGTTTCCCGCTGTGACACCTGAGATGGATTTGGAGACGAGATGTCCATCTCCCACCTGCTGCCCCGCAGAGCTGGGTGACGTGGCCTCGCTTCCCAGGGACACGTTTCACGCCTGGATGGGAAATGCCTCTCAGAAAGGCCACCTCCCGCGTGCCGAGCCCGGTGCGGGCTGCCGGAGGCAGAGCAGACGCCTCCCCGCACACCGGGGCAAGAGCACGCTGTCCCTCGGTGTCCCACAGAGCTGCCCCACCGTGGGAACTGACACCGGGGTGGCGGTGACGGTGACGTCCCTGCCTAGAGGATGCCATAGCTCCCCCACAGCCAGGTGTCCCAGCACGCACACTGCACAGATGCACACGCTCCCTGGGCCGGCCGTTGGCAGCAGCTCATCTGCACCCCGAGGTTCGTAGCCAAACGCTCGGCCGGCTGAGATTTCGGCGACCTGCCACCTGCTCTGCAGATGCGCCGAGGCTGGCGTGCCGCGGGCATGGTGGGATGCTCGAGGCTGGGCACAACGGCAGGGGCCACCGTGTCCCCTCCTACTCAGGGGGATGCTTTGGGTGCTCACCGCGTCTGCAGATGCGTGCGAGCGCAGGACGGGCCAGCCTGGCGCACGGATGGCTTGGCCGGGAAGTTACAGGGAAGGAGAGCGCTGCTGACACCACGCGCTGAGACGGATCACGACGCTTGGCACGGTTGGGGCTGCTTATTCGTGGGGCAGAGGCCGGAGCTGGGCACCACCTGGCTCCATGCTGCCCAGCGAGATCCACCAGACCTGCCCGGCCTCGGTGGTGCCGAGCTCCGCAGCTCACGGGTAGGGTGACGGAACTCAGCACCATCCCGCTGGGCCCCAGCGCTTCCTCTTTGCCCGCGGAAGCGGGGTGGCAGCAGCAGGGCNCGACGCTTGGCACAGTTGGGGCTGCTTATTCGTGGGGCAGAGGCCGGAGCTGGGCACCACCTGGCTCCATGCTGCCCAGCGAGATCCACCAGACCTGCCCGGCCTCGGTGGTGCCGAGCTCCGCAGCTCACGGGTAGGGTGACGGAACTCAGCACCATCCCGCTGGGCCCCAGCGCTTCCTCTTTGCCCGCGGAAGCGGGGTGGCAGCAGCAGGGCCCGGCGTTTCACGCTTTCCCGGCTGGCACGGGCGAGCCAGCGCTGCCTGGGGATGGCCGGGCACGGGCGAGGTACCGA
>WAAD01021968.1:66726-82342 GCA_013389945.1 Fregata magnificens | reverse complement strand
GGCCGTGGCCGGGGCCCCGTAGCCGGCCGGAGGGGCGGTGGCCGCCCGCGGCCTCCCTTGTAACGGCAAAGAACAAGGAAGCCTTTGAGGGCCCTGCGTTTGGGCCCGCTGGAGAGAAGGGGAGGTAGCGGTGGGAAAGCTCGGCGTGTCGGTTTGGGGATCTCTTCAAAAGCGTGGTCCTCCCGTGCTGCCCTCTCGGGTCTCTTCCCAGAAGGGCCTGGGGCTGCCGAGAGGTGCGGGAGCAGCTTCNGGCCGTGGCCGGGGCCCCGTAGCCGGCCGGAGGGGCGGTGGCCGCCCGCGGCCTCCCTTGTAACGGCAAAGAACAAGGAAGCCTTTGAGGGCCCTGCGTTTGGGCCCGCTGGAGAGAAGGGGAGGTAGCGGTGGGAAAGCTCGGCGTGTCGGTTTGGGGATCTCTTCAAAAGCGTGGTCCTCCCGTGCTGCCCTCTCGGGTCTCTTCCCAGAAGGGCCTGGGGCTGCCGAGAGGTGCGGGAGCAGCTTCCGTAGTTCCTTCTGTTGGGACGATAACAGAAAATGAAGGCTTGTAGTTCCCTAAGATACGGAGAGTGAACGCCAAGCTTTGCCTAACGTGCTTTTCCTGGCGTATGAGCCGTGCTAAAGTAAACTGCTTTTGTCTGTCCCTAATACTTGAATTTTTGTTGTTTAGCTGGCAAAGAAATACCACCCCGATACAAATAAGGATGACCCTAAAGCTAAGGAGAAGTTCTCTCAGCTGGCAGAAGCCTACGAGGTAATACGCAGGATTTTATTGTCATGAAGAGGAGGAAAGATTGGGGGGTAGATGGAGCGAAAGGTTTCTTGTGTGCATTTCCTGTAAAACCATGGCTAACTTTTCACCTCCTGTGCTTCAGGTGTGAGTGCCTCTGTCCCAGCGGTGTCTCCAGGAGATTACTTAGCCCAAATATCTGATTTAGCAGGACGTGTTTTGGGCCGTTTGAATTTGCGCTCTTTCTTAGCAGTGAGTGACTGGCTCGGATGCTGTGGTCACTGCGCTGGAATTATCAGTCAGCTTAAACAAACAAACCAACCTGTCAGCAGTTACCAGCTTTTCGAGACAAAGGTGCCTTCCACTGTGCCGCACCCCAGCTCCGTTTCTTCCTGCTCTTCAGCTTGTTCAGAATTTCTTTTGTGCTGATTTTTGCTCTCGTGGGTTTTCAAATTTACCCCGGCGCTCTTAGCACCAGCTTTCACACGCTACGTTAATGATGGAATATATAACGCAAGTTATTCTTGCTTACGATGGCTTAGTAAGATTTTGTCATTTTCCTGATGACAAGCTGAGAGATGCCAGGGAAGAAGCGGCTTGTCAGTAATTCATATGCTCCTGAGAGCTGGGATGGCCCTCCTGATGACAAGAAGGCTTGAGAACGTGGGCCTGTGGCAGTAATGCCCGTAGCCTTGAATCCTCCCGAGAGACGCTGCCCTGCAGATGCAGGCCGTCCCATTGCTCGGGGTCTGTGCAGTGTCCTGATGGCGTCGTTCTTTTGCCTCAAAGGTATTAAGTGATGAAGTGAAGCGGAAACAATATGATGCATACGGCACGGCTAGTTTTGATCCTGGCGCAGCAGGTGCCGGCGCTGGGCGGCAGTACTGGAGCAGTGGTCCATCGATTGATCCGGAAGAGCTTTTCAGAAAAATCTTTGGAGAGTTTTCGGGATCCCCTTTTGGCGATTTTCAGAACGTCTTTGACCAGCCACAGGAGGTATGACGCGCGTTTATTTTCTGAGTAATGACGTAAAAATGAGAAATGAAAACCACAGAGGCTGGAGAGGGACACTAGTCTGTCACAGATCGCTCCCGGAGCGAGCTTAAGCAAAGAAACTGCTCTGGTAACGTCAGCATGTGAGTGTCCCATTGTACGGGTGGGAGAGTCATGTACTTTTGGTAAGCCATGGGGATATGTTCTCCGCACCTTCAGACGCGGTATTTTTTTCTGGACTTCAGCTATTTTGTCGGGTGTTTACTGACACCAGTTGGTGCTGCCAGACAATTCCATCATTGTAGAGGCATCTTTTCTGCTGTATGTTGATTTACATATGTCTGCTTTGATCTGTAGTGCTAAAAACCACAAGATACCTTTTAACTATAAAGCAAGCCTTCCAGCATTAGGTTTGACTGCTTAATTGTCTTAATTTTGCAACTTAATTGGCTTAACTTTGCAGTGGAGCCCATAATAAAATAAGACCTATTTCTTGTTCTTTGTACTGCAGCTAAATGCTCTTTTAAGTACTGACAGTGCTGGTTCATGTCCTGCCTTCAGAAACGCTTGGTATTCGGTACTTGTGGCTTTACTGAAAATGACCTTTCTATTATAAACAGAATTTCCTATTTTGTGCAGTCGTCTTTGCTGATGACTTCCCTTAGTAAATAAAGAGTTTACTGAGGAAGAAACAGATACTGTCATTGGGATTGAAAGCCTTCACCCTCACCCATTGCTGCCTTCCCATTTAACAAAACCTTTAGAAATATTCAGGGTTTTCCTGAGAGCAGAAAAACGCTTGACTTCTTTTTTTACTTCTGTCTTTTCTATGTTTAAATCTCATTTCTGCTACACAGCTGCTCATCAGACTGGTGTAATCATCATTCCTGTAACGTTTGCTATCCTTTCGTAGCCCTTTTTATTTATACGAGACAGATTATTGCTTCCTCAGATGCGGCAGAACCCTTCTGAACGAGTTGTGCATCCATCTGTTTCTTCCCCGCCTCTGTTACCTGGGCGTATTTTAAGCATTGTTTGATATTTGGCCTAAACCAATTTCAGTCTGCTTAAGACCCCATCGTGCGTCACCTGTCGATTGATGTCCATGTTTCCTGTACAGTATATCATGGAACTGACATTCACCCAAGCTGCAAAAGGTGTTAACAAGGAGATCGTGGTGAACATCAATGACTCCTGTGAGCGATGCAATGGCAAAGGACATGAACCTGGTACCAAAGTGCAGCGCTGTCACTACTGCAGTGGCACCGGCATGGTAAGTGCTTTTTAAGACACAGGTTCTGCTGTGCTTTTCCTTGTTGGGGCAAGTCAGTCCCTTCCGCAGTGAAAAATCCTCACTACAGTCATCAGCTTATCTTGGGTGAACCCGAGTTAATGTGGGCTTGATGTTAATAGGCACTAGGAAGATTTTCTTTGTGTTAAAGAAGTGCTCTGCCCAGCTAAAAGCACTAGCCTTCAGGGCTGGATCATCTGGTATTGTACATCCAGCAGACCATATTTATATAAAGTCATAGTTCTGAAATTACTTAACGTATTTATACAACAATATAATATATATTATAATGTAATGTATATTATTAATACATATAATATATAATATTTATATAATGTAGCAATTCTGAAATTACTTGGGCATTAAATGGGATACTTTGAGTTGAGGGGTGGAAGGAGGAGGAAGGTGATCCTCCTCCTTAGATGAAGCCTAAGGGTAATCATGAAATAAGAAGATGCATGCTACTTACGGTAAGTAAAGAAATGAACACCTCTCCTACAAGGACAGGCTGAGAGAGTTGGGGTTGTTCAGCCTGGAGAAGAGAAGGCTCCGGGGAGACCTTATTGCGGCCTTCCAGTACTTGAAGGGGGCTTATAAGAAAGGCAATTGCAAATTAGCAGGGCCCGTTGCGATAGGACAAGGGGTGATGGTTTTAAACTAAAAAAGGGGAGATTTAGACTAGGTATAAGGAAGAAATTGTTTACGCTGAGGGTGGTGAAACCCTGGCCCAGGTTGCCCAGAGAGGAGGTAGATGCCCCATCCCTAGAAACATTCAAGGTCAGGTTGGACGGGGCTCTGAGCAACCTGATCTAGTTGAAGATGTCCCTGCTCATGGCAAGGGGTTGGACTAGATGACCTTTAAAGGTCCCTTCCAACCCAAACCATTCTATGATTGAGCTTCAGACTTTCAATTTCCACGCATCAAAATGGGTACCGGCAATCAGTCTGGGACCAGAGTACCTTTCTACGCAGAATAGGTTGTAGTTGGTCAGAGGAGACTGCAAGCTCTTCCCACTGTTTCCTCATGTGCTTCAATCTGACGGGTGGCTTTCACAGTTCAGTCCCTAGCTTAGTCTCCATAACGTTGTCCTGGTCACCGGCAATAATTCATGCAAGTGGATTGTCCTTGGACTCCTCAAAATACAGATGCTTGTAGTTCTTTGTGAAATAGCACTGTAATGAGCTTTCTGCCTGCTTGCACATTAAAGCCTAGAGATGGAAAGCGGTGCGTTTCCCTTCCCCTCGCCATGAGACACTTGCTCACAGTGATGGTTTTCAGTGGAAATCAGAATGCGATGGCAAGTGAATCTGATCCAGCTTCTCACAAGCAGCATCCTCTTTGGATTTCTGAGCCAGTTTTCTGCTCCACCCCTTGCTAAAGGCTATCGCTGTCCTCTCAGGTTGCACGTGCAGTTAGAGGGGCTCAGATGTGCTGGGCCAGTCACTGGCAGTGTTTTGTGGAAGTGAAAAGTACCATCTCGGTACCAAATATTTATACGATCTGTGTTTTCTTCACTAGGAGACGATAAATACTGGCCCTTTTGTAATGCGATCTACATGCCGACGATGCGGCGGTCGTGGTTCCATCATAACAACACCCTGCGTAGTATGTCGAGGAACGGGGCAAACCAAACAAAAGAAGACAGTGATGGTTCCTGTGCCAGCTGGTTAGTGTTGTACTTGTGTGCTGCTCTCTGTTAAATAACTACAGTTATTTGCTTCCACTTGGCCAACAGCAAGGCGCTTGCCTCCACAGCGTGGCTGGTCCCTGCCAGGTACGAATGTGAGAGCAGCATAGGAAGTTTTGCTGCAGAGACATTATCTTAAGAGCAAAGCAGGTTGATAGCTTGGCAATTGAAAGGGTTAGTAATGAGATGAACTTTGTGGCCGTGGTCTGCTTTGCCCTTCCTGAGCTGAGGTTTTGGTTCTTGCATGGATCTTCTATGCAGCTTTTGAAGAGTGAAACTCAAACCGTTTTGTTGCCTTGAGTCTTTCGTTTGTCCTTGGTGAAGCTTGCGGGAGGGTGGGAATCTTGAAAGCTTGGCTCAGAAAAGAGTGCTGACGGCTTTCCTCACCAAAGAGGACAAAATGAGTGGCGGGGCTGAAAACTTGCTTCTTTGAGATCGCCCTGGGTGAGCAGCCTGTAATTTTCCTGCAGCTTGTGGAGGCTGCGCAGTGTTCCCTAGTCTGATGTGTTTCCCTAAAGAATTCTGTAAGGGATTGAAGTAATGAGCCTGCTTGGCCTGTAGCGATCACCTCAGAGGTATAAACGTGTGCTGACACCTCCTTCCTTCGGCCACGGCTCCTGTGGAGAGTGCTACTGTGCTGCCCACTGGTAGGTCTTGTGCCTCATGCTCCTGGATGTGCAGGTGCTGCTGTGGTGGCAGGGTTTTGGGGATGGCAAGAGATCTGAAGAGAAAAGCTGTAGGTATTCAAGTAACATGCGGATTATAACGCAAGGTAACTTTCCCTCTTGTTTTCTGATTGCAGGCGTTGAGGATGGGCAGACAGTTCGGATGCCTGTGGGGAAGAAAGAAATTTTCATTACGTTCAGGGTACGTATCGTTATATTGTTGGCTGTTTCCATTATTTGAGTTGGTTGCTTGTTCCCTTCGCAACTGCCTGGGAAGCCTGACTGACTGAACGGGGGACGGAGGAGGAAGAGCGAGTGATCCTTTGGAACAGCTGAGGTAACATGATCCACATGAACTTTTTGAGATCGCAGAAGATCTGCATTGTAATAAGTGGTGTAACGTTAAGTCTGCTCGTGAAGAATTGCACTGCTTGTTCCAGGACGAAGCCCTTATGGTAGCGTGCATCAAAATGCAGAGTAGGTTCTTGATGCCTTGAGTCTTAGACTTGGAAATGTGAAGGAGCTGTCTGCTTGCAGTGGTGGGAGCGCTGAGGAGGGCTGCCGGAAGGCCCGTGAGAGCCTGGCTGGTCACATCTCCTTTTGCAGATACACATTAAGTGCTGCTTTGCGCATGTTTTGTAGCTGGGGCCCTCACCTCCTGTAGGTATCCTGTCATATGCATCTCTGTCAAGGAGAAAACTTATTTCAGCACCTTTTTTGTGGGGCAGGAGGATTTAATTCTCTTCCAGCTTGTGAGGCCACTACAAAGGTGCTTGCCTCCCTCTTCTCTTCTGGCTTTCCCCTGTTCAGGGCACTGGACGAGGCAGTGTCTTCTTCGCCTCCGCAGAATCATACTGACACTGATAAATTAACAACAGGATTAGGGGAGGGAGTTGCCGAGATAGGAAGCAGGCATCCTCCTAAGCCTCTGGCTAACTGCGGTTATATCAAGATCTGTATTTTTCTAAAAGACTGAACATTAACTTAGGCTTCTTAGCCGTGCAGTTTGTGGATGGTGAAGGGTCTGACTACAGCATTCTGGTATGTTTTC
Organism: Fregata magnificens; assembly: GCA_013389945.1. Lineage (NCBI taxonomy): Eukaryota > Metazoa > Chordata > Aves > Suliformes > Fregatidae > Fregata > Fregata magnificens. The sequence continues at coordinate 75,930 of WAAD01021968.1, read as the reverse complement.
TTCTGAGAACTTTCAAAGCAGTTTGCCGTGACAACTTCATGGTGGTGTGCTCACTTCTCTTTGGAACTGCCTGCCTTTTAGGTTCAAAAAAGTTCTGTGTTCAGAAGAAATGGAGCAGATATCCATTCGGACCTCCTTATTTCAATAGCACAGGCTGTTCTGGGAGGCACAGCCAGATGTCAAGGCTTGTACGAGACAATCAATATCGCAGTAAGTACCATTATGTGGAAGAGCTTGGGCATAAATCGATGGGCATAAATCCTGACTTCTTCAGGATTGAGTGTCAGGTAGTTTGTGACCTGCTTGGTCACACCTCCTTTCCGATCGCTGTGTAGGGACAGGGAAAGGAAGGGCCGGGTGGATTGCTGGACAGATCCCACCCAAGGTCTACAGACTGCGTGAAGTTCTTTATTCGTTCCTTCAAAAGCTTTTCCGTCATTACTGACTTAGCTTCTGAATGTGTCCAGATGCATGAACGTACCAGATCTCTCCCACCCTACTTTGAAGCTTGCTGGAGAAGTAGTTAATTATTGTAGATGTGTAATTACTATAGAAACGGTTAAACTAGAGTAATAAACGTGACCCCTGTGTGTTCATAGATACCCCCTGGTATTCAGCCAGACCAGAAAATTCGTATGAGTGGGAAAGGCATTCCCAAGGTTAACAGCTACGGCTACGGAGACCACTACGTTCACATAAAGATAAAAGTTCCTCAGTAAGTAGAGCCAATGCAAGTTTTTGTGAAATCTTGAACTTTTTGCAAAAAATGTTGTTCGGAAAGATTTTGTGAAAATTCCTTACTGCTCGATCATTAATTTCTCACTCTGCTTTTAATTCTGATGTGAGGTAGATTTTTTCCCTTCTCTTTTTTTCCTCCCCTTCCCTCTCTCCCCTTCCCTCTCTCCCCTTCCCTCTCTCCCCTTCCCTCTCTCCCCTTCCCTCTCTTCTTTTAAATAATTTGGCAACCCAGCTCTAAAAATCCTAAACCCTGGAAATACATAAGTAGTTCTTCACCTGTGGATTTGCCTGGCTCTCTGCAATTCTGTCTGGATCCTGGTTACATAAACTCAGTGTTCTGGCTTATAACACGTCTGTGTTCTCACACCTACAGCTTAAAGGAACTGAACTCCTTGGCCGTTGCTTTTCAGACTGCTTGGCCACCCTCTGCTCCTGTGGTGAAGGAAACTTGTTAGCTTGTATTGCTGCACTTGGCAAGGGAGTTAATTTCCTGAGGTCTCCCCGCCAGATGTGTGTTCTGTTGCAGCTCCACATGGTTCTTAGCACTTTGTTTTTTCACTGCAGTTTGGTGAAATGCAGTGGGTCATATCGCTTCTCTTCCATTGAGGCTTATTCTTTATAGATTGCTCATTTTAAGAGCACTGTAGGGATTTGCAGTGTATGTCAGGTGTATTAATTTTGTACTTCCAGTAGCTGCCTCTCCTGTGTGCTGCTGGAGGAGGTTAAGGAGGGCTGTAGATATGCCTGTCCCTAAAGACAGCCATAACCAACATCTCTGTCTTTGACCTGCAGGAGGCTGACAGATCGCCAGAGAGCCTTAATGATGAGCTATGCCGAGGACGAGGCAGATGTGGACGGCACGGTGAACGGAGTCACAAATACAGCATCAGGTGAGCGGTGGGAATTAGCGCTTCTTCCTCGTGGAGTTGGTGAGGGAGTGCAGAGTGCTTCTTGAGGGTTCCTGGGGAGGAAGGTGAGCCAAGGTCACCTTGAGACAGCGTGTCAGCACAACCTGCCAAGCATGTTATATTGGAAATAGTTTTAATGTGATGTTAGCAGGCTGTAACACAAAGGAAGGAAGCCTCTTCCCAGAAAGCTTTACTCTAATACTGGGCAAATCACACCTGTGCATGAATAGAGAGTGGGTATTGAGATACTCCAGGGTCCTGACAAGTTGTGGTGAGTCTCGCCGTGGTGATGAAAGCCTTCCGCTCCCTGCTTCTGCCCCTGTGCCAGGAGTAACTTGTCTTAGTAGCAGAGGTGGAAAACCAGAATGTGCTTCAGGCCAGTCTTCTGTGTGAGCTAATCTGTTCTGACCGCAGTGGGGACGTTTCTCCTTGAAAGCTGAAGGGGCGTACCGCTGTCAAGGTTGCTCTACGCCGTGTTCTGTGCACTTGGGGGAATCTTGGATAGAAATGTTCATTGGTGCCGAGTGGTGGCTCCAGTCAGTGGAGAGCGTCCAACGTGATGGAGGGAGTGAAGCCAGCTGGGAGCTTTGTAAAGCTGCTCTTTCAGCTCCAGATTAAAAATTTTGATCCAGCAATTATGTGTGTTACGTTTCAGTGGTGAGGTACCTGGCAGCAATAACAGCTAAAGAAAAAACATATGGTAGAACAGTAAGGCAAGAGCTTTGTCTTGCACTATTGGGAAACAATTTTTTTCTTTGCTTGTATTGGAACAATGAACTTAAATCTGGTTGGATTGTGATTTCTTTCTACGTTTGAAACAAAAAAGGGCATTTGTGACTGCATACAGCTAGGCAAAGGTGAGAGTCTTTCAAAGCTCCTAAATGATCCCAGGAACGCGGGTCCTCTCTGCTACACATGCCAAAGCCTGAGGAATATAGGCTGAAGTTCAGAATATTGGAAGGCAGCATCTGCCAAATACTTACCAATGTTGTGTTCTATAGCGCTTTCATAACACAGAAGTTATGTCTTTTCCACTGAGGGTAAGCATTAAAGGTCAGCCTTGGGGGGAAGGGGAGAGATCTCTAAGCACAAAACTTTCATTCCAGCTTTTTAAAGATGTCTATGTGCCAAAGGAAAAAAACGCTCTCCAAACTTAATTGTTAAAAAGCAAACCTGCCAGTTTTTACCACAAGTAAGCAGCAAGGTGGATTAAAAACAACACCAGTAGTTTGCAGTGTAGAGACAGGCTGTTGCTGAAAGTGCGTCCTTGCTCTGGGAAGCAGAAATACCCTGAGTGGATGGAGGCGTGTTCTGCCACAGGCCTCAGTATTTCATACCATTGCATCAGTCTGAGCTCGGCGGTCGGCTGGGGGAGGACGGGGAGGACTGGACTTTGTGTTCTCTGTGTGCGAAGCTCAAGGAGGATTTGGGGGTCTTGTTATTGATGGTTTTACTGTAGAAAAAGCAGATTAGCAAAGAGGTTTCCTTTGTTCTTGCTGTAGCCACTTCTCGGAGAGACAAACTTCTCAGGACCTGTTTATATAGCAAAGTTATGCTCGTTGCTGCCAGAAAGAGGCCTTATCTGGACACTTGTTCTGAAATACTTGTAGCCTTTTTCATTCTAGCCTGAGTTCATTTTCTCCTTGATGCTGTTTGTCTGAGCATTGCATGAGGATTACTTGACGCAGGCTCCTGGTATGGTTTTGCACTGCTTTGCTCTAAAGGGTCACGACACGGCCATGAAACAGGAAGACAGACTGTTCTGGGGACCATCAATATAGCTTTTTTTTCTGTAAAGTCATGGCTGGCAGTGGTCAAGTTGATGACTTGGTTTTAGTGGCAGACTCTCAATTCCAATTGCTTGTTTCCAAAGCCTGTGGGGTCCCCGACTTGATTGTGCAGCATGAGAATTCCCTCGCCAGTTGGAGGGCTGGGGAGAGGGGAAGGGAATGGTGTTACCTGGGCTCACGGTCATCTTTTCCACTTCTCGGGTCCGGGCTCTCCAGTGCTTTCACTGCAAGTGGTCCAGTACCATGGCTCGCTGCCAGGTGCAGCCCTGTACACGAGGATGCAGGCAAAACCAGCTGCCTTGACCATTCCCCGTCTAAAATAACCCTCTCACGTTGTCAGGGGTGCTGGCTACCGGTGGGAGATGTATCTGACTGCAGCCCTTTGCTGTTTGTGTCCAGGTGGCAGGGCCACGGCTAGCGCTGACGCAGGCGGGGATAGGCCTGAGGCTGAGGAGAACAAGGAGGGATTCCTTTCCAAACTTAAGAGAATGTTTAGCTCCTGACACCCCATCTGAGGTAGGAGGCCTCTTGTGTTTTATTGTCGTCTTTCCCGCCACACTAAGCGGAATCGGCGCTTCTTGGGAGGTAGAAGCGGCAAAAGTGCAGCATTGCTTCTCACTTAGCCTCAGGCCTTCCAGCCACTGGTGTGAAAAGCCCTAGCTGTCCCCTGTGACCTGGAACAAAAAGCCAGGGACTAAATTGCATTGTTGCTGCAGCAAAAAGGAGCAAAAATGCTGAGAAAATTCTGGGTATGTCTTCAGGGAGGTTTCTGGCCTCCACTGCAGCTCTGCTTCCTTGTCCACTCAGTGGCTGTACCTGATTCAAAGCACTGAGGGTATTCCTGTTAGCTGGTAAAGCTGAGACTGGGCAGTTCTGCTGCCACTGCAAAGCTTGGGCTTGTCGGGAGGCACGGGTGGGCCTGCAGAGCCTCCGGTGCAGGTACGCTCAGGCTGGACTTGCCCCTACCACGGGCTCACAGCACCAGGAAGGAATCAGTCTTTGTCATAAAGCACAGCAAAGGCCCCACCACACAAATGAGCACAGTGTCATAACTTGGGGTGCCACTTAGTTGGTGTCGGCCTGCTGCGAGGGAGTGCAGCAGACTTGAAATCATCTGTGGCAGACACTGGTGTCTTGGATTCCAGGGGCTCAGCTTCCTGTCACCGCAGGCTTCAAACTTGTCTGTTCTGTGTGGCTCACAAAGCGTGACGGCAGGCCAGGTGGTGAGGTGTTCTTGCGCCCACAAAGCAGGCTGCAGGGGCTGCCGCGCGTCTTAGGCCGATTTGGTCAGGAAGCGCTTGACTCTTCTCTTGCTTCAACTGCAGGGAAGCGTTCTACTGGAAACTAAGAGCCAGCAGCAGCAGATCGTCTTTGCAGTCGGGGATGAGTCTTCCTGGCAGCGGGCTCTGGAGAGCGAGGGATGTCAGTCAGCAGCACCGTGAGAATCCCAGCTGGAGAGGCTACAAACCACTGAGACCCCAACAATCATCATAATACAAAACCCACCAACCATCCTAGGAAATGGTAATGAAGGAAAATGCCAGCTTTGTAGAAATGCAGCGCTCTCTCAAGGTTGCTCCACAGTCCTTACTGCTGCTGGAAGCTTATTTGGTAAAAATTAAAGTTGAAATATTATTTAGAATCCAAAACAGTGGAAATGTGAAATAAAAATTGCCCTTCCAGCACAGAGTGGAGCAGTTTGCTGTATGAAGTCCAAGATGGCTGCTGCTCACTCAGGTGCCCTTCTGAATGCTAGATGTGCTTGGTGAACTCATCACTGCTTATTTTCTCCTAGGAGACTTGGTGGGTCAGTGAGTTTTCACCCTGTCTTCACGACAGCCCTCCTCGCTGTCCTGCACATCTCTGAGTGGGAAGCCTCCCTGTGGCTGGGACTCATCAGAGCCCAGCTGTCCTGGCTCCCTCAGCAGCTGTGGGGTTTCTTAGTCCTGCTGATTTCCTGCACAAAGAGCAGTGATGGAATCTACACTTTGCCTCAGGTTTCCCTCCCCCCACAACAACTAAAGTTACACCACCAGTGCTGTCGCTTCTGAATGGGTACAAGCTTATGACCGAGCCCTCTGCCAGTTTGGGACAAAAAGTCTTTTATTACATTAGCGCAACACCCGTAGTATAAATGATTGGTCAAAGAGTCATTGTTCCTACGTGTGCGAGAATACAAGTGAAGTGGATCACTCCTTCCAGGTGGAGTCGAGCTCTTGCAGTATTTTCATGGTTACTGTAGCCCGCTGTTGTTAGTTATACCGTGCAGGTACCATCAGCCCACATACTAATCGACCAGTTAAACAAGGCCATGTCATAGTCTTGCCCTTCTTAATTTGCTGAAATAAAGCACGCATTGCCGCCTGATTAAACTGTCTGTAAAGTGATTCTGTATCCATGTAAATAAGATTGACTTCATAAAGATATTTAACACGTGCTGTGCCTTGCTGCCTTGTCTACTCTTCCAACCTTGTCTGTCACCCCCTTTCCCTCCCCCAGTAACAGGAACGAAGGTCTTCTCTTGGACAAGGGGAGGAGAGGGCTAGATAGCATCTCTGGTGGCTGCGGTGGACTTTAAGCACAGGCAAAGACTGCCACATCCCAGAGCTCTTACCCGAGCAGGACCTTAGGCATATGATGGTGTGGGGGAGGGTGCTTTTTAAGTAAGTCTTAAATCCCAAGGTTGGACAGCCTTGCAAAGGTTTTACTCAACTCACAGGGGCAGCGATTGAAATTAGCTCTAGGAGCCCAAAGGCCAGGCCACGGCTGCGAGCTGTCTGACTTGAGGAATGGGGCTCAGCTTTCACATTACACAGCGCAGGAAGTCACTGCACAGTCCCCTTTTGGCAGGCTGGCACTGAGGCAGCGCTCCATCTCTCCAGGGGTGCTGCTCTGCCCGTGTGGGCTCACGTGGGTCCATAGAGAAACCCCAGTCTTTTCTGTTTGCTTAGGAGCCTGCACCAGTGCAGGTTGTGGGCCGGCCGTGGGTGTCTGCAGTGGCTGCAGACAAGGCACTCCCGTTCAGGGTCCAGAGCTACTACAAGTTCAGCCCACGGAGTGGTGCTGCATGCTCAGAGCTGCCTGGGAAAGAGAGTGATCCTGGGAAAACAAGCTGCCGCCACCACCCTACAGCTGTGAAAACACCCAGAATCACTAAACAAACACCTCCCTGAAGACAGCGTGCAAAGGTAGTGCTTCTCCCACCTGTCTGCCTTTCCTCTTGTTCTAGTTGCACTGGTCTAAACAGTCTCAACCGAGTCACAGGAGAGCCCTGGAGCGCATGCATGGACCAAACCTCTTCCCAGCTCTGGCAGGGTCAGTCTTTCACCAGGCTGCTAGTGGAAAGGCAGCGTGGCTCAGCACAGCTCACCTCCTCAGCCAGTGCCCGCTGCCTGCTGTAGAAGCTCAGGTGGAAGAGGAGGGAGGAAAGGGTCAGAAGGCAGTGTTATTGTCTGCCACCCACTGATGGAAGGTGTGGGCCTTGGGGTTGAGTTTCACGGTCAGGTCCACGTTGTGGTCTGGCTTCAGGGCATAGAAACGGAATATAGCGGCTATTTCCTTGGCCCCAGGGCAGCCATGTTTCTCATACTCCTCTGGTGAGATCTGCAAAAAGAATTGGAGAAAAAACAGTGTTGTCACAGGGCAGAGGCTGCTGGGACTGCATCAGCGTGGCAAGCCACAAGAGCACCTGCAGGGCTGAGCTAAGAGACTGTGAGCGGCCAGAGCAGCACTGTGACTTGCCTGGATCTGCAGCCCCACCTCTGACCTCTGACATCCCAGCTGCAGGGAGTTGGGGTGTCCAGAGACACTCTGAGATTTGCAGAGCAGCCCTCAGCACCAGAAACAGGACTGCAATCTCACTTATTTCTTGCAGGCCACCAAAGAGGTCTGAAGTGCCATAACGCAGCTAAAACTTGCTGGGGTCAAGCTGGCACAGGCCTCTTTTCCCCATCAGTCTGCAGCCCTGGTGGTTTCACCACCCCTCAGTGAGCCTCTGCACAGTGGGAGCAGATGAGAACTACAGGACAGAGACCTGTCTTACCCAGGACAAAGGTATCTCCCTGCGGGACCTTCTGCAGCTTGAAGATGGAGAGGAAGTTCTCGAAGTAGAACGGCAGTCAGATGGTCGTGGTGGGAACACCAACTTTCTGGAAGTACTCCTCCGCCACTCCTTTGCTGTCGAAGTGGAGCACCTCCAGCCGGCCCCCCGTCAGCTGCTTCACGTTCTCCAGGCCGCTGTACCGACGTGGCGCAGACCAAAGCCCTTCAACAGGTCAGCAAGATGCTTCCCCTGGGTGAAGGGTGAAGCCGGCCATGAAAAGGGGAATGGCTCCCTTGGGACACACGGAGGGCTCTCATCATCCCCACACACCCCCCTTCCCCTTTGTTGCACTGGGCAGGAGGGCAGGATCCAACACACGCCAGCTGAGCAAGCTCCTCAGCATCTGGCAGCCTGAGCTCTTAGCTGGAACCAAGGCTGAGCAGACCCAGCGAGCCCTGTGAGTTGCCCAGGTGGAGCAGAGTCCTCTGCTTACACCATCCTACGTTAGAAAGGCCACACACCCTCCAGCTTTGGTGCTACCTCATCTACCAAGCACAGAAACACCAGCCCTAAAGATTTGCTGGGGCCAACACACCTGCCCTAACACATCTTATCTTTTGTTCACTGCCATCCAGGCGTGGCAATCGTTGCAAAATCTGTCCTGGGGTGAACACTGCCCTGGGGGAAGGCCCTGGGATTTCTGAAACCGCAGCACATTTTGGCCCCAAAGCTGCAAGTGCAGAGAACTACAGGAATGCAGGCACCGACAGTCCTGGCTCGGCCCCCGGCAGGCTCTGTGTAGCTGAGTCTTCCCACTCCTTCTACCCTGACTCCCAGGCAGTGCTCTCCACCATGCCACGTCTCGAGGCACTTAACCACTCCTTGAAGGCACCAGATCCTGGAGCCACTTGACTGCAAGGGAACAGGGAACAAGTTCTGGCTTCGCAAGAACTGGGACCCAGTTTGTTTGCGAGGCCTTGGGATTTTTCTGGACTGGCTGCTTGAACCATCAGGGCTGGCAGGGCTGCACTAAGAGCTGTCCCATGACCCCCACTCTGATGCCACACGGCTGTCCCTCGATCTGCCCCCTTCCAGGCCATTCTGCACGTGGTCCCAGTTAAAGCAAGCACCGGTACCTGCACGATGTCTTTCTTTCCTGCAGCGGTCCCAGAAGTTGGTTACAACAACGGCTCTGTATGCACCCGCCAAGGCCAGCTCTGTGACGGCTCATCGTCCTGATCCACCTTCACGACCTCAGCTCTCCTCTGCTTCAGCTCCTCGGCCTCCTTCTTCATGGGACTCCGCATCACCGCGCAGACCCTGAAGCTCCCATCTTCTAGCAGAGCCCGGACCACGTCGCCCCTCCGAGCCCCTGCAGGTGCAGAGCTGCTCAGAGCCCCGGCTTCCCGCAGGGCTCTGCTCATAAAGGGAGCAGGGACGAGCTGGGACTGAGACGGAGCCGTCTGACCCCGCGCTCTCCCTGTGACAGGAGGGCCACGTCCCTTCAACCCACCCTCCCACCAGCCCCACCGCCTGCTCCTGTGCCGCCGCTCCAGCCGGGCCTCCCAGACCCCCTGAACCTCCGTCCGGGTGTTCTGGAAGCTATCGATACCCCTGCCTTTCGCTGCGGGGGTCCGAAGCGCCTCTCCCCCGCGGCCCCCCAGCCGCAGCAGGGCAGGTCACTGCGGCACGGCCCGAGCCTCGTCCTTCCCACCGGCCCGGGCCG
>WAAD01021968.1:38255-66381 GCA_013389945.1 Fregata magnificens | reverse complement strand
GCGGGCTGCGGCCGGGAGCGGCGGGGCATGCACCGGCCGAGCCGCCTGCTTCGTCCTCGGTCACCGCCCGCTTAAAGTCCGCGAGCAGCTGCCTGACCCCCCCGGGAGGTCGTTAGGGGTTGTACCCCTTCCGCCGCGGGGGCCCGGAGGCGTCCCGAGGCTCGTAGACCCCCGCGCTGCAATAGCGGGAGGGTGGTGGGTGCTCGGTTACCGGCTTTGCACGTTTCCTTGGGGTGGAAACCCGGCTGTTCCCAAGGAGCAGCCCCTCGGGAGACGGGACGGTTTGTTATCCCCAGGCGAATGCCCTCACATTGGGCTGAGCGCGGGGAGCGGTCCCTGATCACCCCCTTGCCCAGCAACCCGGCCGAGTCAAAATGAGCGGAGTCATCTCCGGGGCTTTTCTAATCACCCCCGCGAGTTCTGTGTCACCCCACGAGCTTCGCCGGGCCGGTTAGAGATGCCAAGCAGGGGCTGTGCTCGCTGAGGGATGGGTCACGCTCATCCTGCTGGGAACTCCCTAGGTCGAACTCGGTAAGTGTGTTGGGAAACTTGGGGTCGAATCAAGTAAACAGCCTGGAAAATACGTGAGGGACATGTTATAGACATTTGCAAATAAATAATTCAGGTGGAGCAATTAACATAAATGAATAATTGTGAAAGCAGGAGGTACAGCCCCGACTGGGGCTTCTGCACAGTCATTTTTTATGTGAGGGATCTTTAGCTACAGCTTATCGGGAAGGTGACAGCTGATGGGACTTCCCAGATACCATCTCCTCTTGAAACCAGCCTCCTGACAGGATAGGAAATCACCAACAGACCTAACACGTGGGAGAGGAAAGGTTTTAACCCCTTACCAGGCGCAGCCCTAGGACTGGGAGAGAGCAATCCTTGGGAGATGCACAGCCCAGAGCAGTGGCTCGAGGTCCAAAGTCCTGCTTGCCCCCACCTCTCCTCCCCAAACACAGTTCACCATGTGCAGATGATCTGGCTGTGAGCCCACCACGTCCCCCACCTGCTCTCCACCGTGAGAGCTCCATCAGCCACCATCATCTCCACCATCTCCATCTCCGCCATCAGCCATCGACCACCTCCATCTCCACCATCATCTCCACCATCAGCCATCGACCACCTCTCAGCTGGACTTGATGAAGGGAAAGATGTGTAATTATAGATGTAGATGAGGCTTCATTAGAGCTACCTGCTAGATCCCACCAGGGCAGGTCTTGTAACAGGACGTGCTGTTTTCATCTGTTCTCATCGCTGACTTCTGCTTCCTCTGACCTCTCCCAAACCACCCCAGCAGTGGGAGCTTTGGGCCCAAAAAATGAGCCACTGGCAAAGCCCGCCGTGGTGTGTGATTATCTGATTATTTCGGTGAGATGCACTTCCCCCCGTTCCCTGGGCTCTGCCGCTCTGCCCCAGGACTCCGGGCAAGCAGAGTTCTTTGCCTTGGGTCTCAGTGCTGCTGTGCCACCCTGCCCACCCGCCTCTGGGGGACTTCTCTGCTCAGCATCTCAGAATTAATAGGATTTGCCTAAATGCCAGCAAAACCTGTTACAGGATTTACAAATTAAGGTTTTTGTAGAACAAAAATGCAAAATAATGATCAACGCCACTTGCCTGGGCGGAGCTGGGGAGGGGAGATCCTGCCGGTCCCGCTGCTGCCCGGTGGCTCTGGCTCCTGGGGTGCGGATGCAGCGCTCCTTGGTGTGATGCGATCCACCTTTTTAGAGATAAACTCATAACTCGAGAAGGCATTCAGCCCTGGCAGAAAAATGGCTTTGGAGGAAGGGGAATTTATTCCTGCCCCTTTATTCTGCTCTTTCAAGATATAACTTGAATTTACTCGTGGAAATGTTTCCATGCATGGCCCAGTAAAGGACAGAGCTGCTGCGACACCAGCCTCTTCCACAGGATCTCCCCAGTGTTCCTGGCAAGCGAAGGGGGTACGTAGCAAACCCCCTCAGCTCTCCCAGGCCGGGGCGAGCTCGTGGTTTTGCTTCAAGGGAATTCGGTGTAATTTGAGCGTTGGTCAGCCTGGTTTTGTGGCTCTCCCGGGAGAAAGCAGCCGTGGCTGGGGAAATGGCCATGCACCGAGCATCCCACCAGGACAGACCCCGCTGGTGGGGGGTCATACAGGCTATGGGCGGTTACCACGCGCTGCTGTTTTTCAGCAGATAAGTCACATCGATTTGCATAGGCGGCAGCCCTGCACTGACAGGAAGGAAGATCGAGCAAGACCCACGGCGCAGGAAGGGGTGAGGAGCAAACTGAAAGAGAGAAAAAGCCACCGGGCTGGAAACAGCGGCAGGGGGGTGGCTGGGGAAGCCAGACCCACATTCCCCAGGTGCTGCCCGGAGCATCGCCCCGGCTGCCAGGTCCCATCGTCTCCGCGGGTCCCCCAGGGGCAGGGGCCACCAACTGGAGGGGCTTCCATTTTCTACCTTGAAACTTGAGCATCCAGGCGAGGAGGAAGCAAAGCTCTGGGGATAAAGGGCTGAGTGGGGGCACGGAGGGGCTGCGTCCTCCCACCGCAACGAGGATGCCCTCTCTGCTCTCCTGCTCCCACGCAGACCTGGGGAAGGCGGCACGAGGCTGAGGTAAGGTTTTGGTGGGGCTGGTTTTGCTTTGGAGGGGTACGGGGAGAAGGGGATGCATCGCTTGGCCCTCCGGCATGGGGATGAGCTGCTGCAGACCTCTCGCTGCAACGGCCATGTGAAATGGAGTGGCTGGGCCAACACATGGCAGGGCCAGGAGCCGTTGGGCAGAGATCCCTGGGATGGGCAAGACGTGACCAACTGCCAGCAGCAGCCGGCAGAGCAGCCTGGCGCGGCGCAGCCACCGGTGCCGGCAGGAGCGGGTGCAGTGGTGCATGGTGCTGAGCCCTGAGTGATGGAGATGAGCACGCGACCTCATGGGGCACCTGGCACTTCGCACAAACTCTGTCCCCTTGCCTGCTACCTCCTGCCCAGACATGAAGGCAGCCGCAGCCAGGCTACCCTGCCCGCACAAAGCCTCTCCGCCTTGTGCAGCATCCACTTTTGCCTCCATGTTAATGTCATTTACTGAATTCATTCTACATCAAAACCATCCAAAGCAATCCCCAATTTGTACTGCAAATAGAAAAGGATGAGATTAGCGATATACTCGCCCGTGGCACGGTGCAAAATGGCACCAAAGAGCGAGGCGGGGTCCTGGGTCTGTCGGCAGTCCAAGACCGATGGACCTTGAAGCCCAGAGCTGCACCCCCACGTCCCCCTTTGGGAAATGGGCTCAGCACGCCTTCCCAGGGCTCAGCCGGAGGGAACAGCAACACCGAGGTCTCCAAAGCTGCAGCTGGTACCTTCTTCGGCCCTTTTCACTGCAGGGATCCCCCAACGCTGTGTAGAACCCAGAGGCACAGGGAGCAGGTCAAGGTGATGGAGCTCAGCAGGGGACATGTGGCTGTGCACCCAGACGCCCGTGTGGGCACGGAGCCTGAGGCACGCTGGACTGCGTCAGTGCATTAGGCTTAATCCTGCTGTTATTTAAGCACTCTAAGGTCATTAGGGGCACTACGTATCCTATAGGTATGGGACTGCTGGGGAGAGGACCAGCTGGAGCACCGGCTGGGTGCTGTCACCCACTGAGACGTCACCAGCGCCTGGGGTTTGGCCGCTGCGTGGAAGGGTTACCCGAGGCCAGACATTCGGGGTAGCCTGGGCAGAGCTCGGCACGAAGGATGTCCACGTTGCACAGAAGTTTCTTTCTGAAGAACTCACGGCCGCCTTTGGCGGTCCGAAGCTGCGGCTTCAGAGGGATGCTCTGCAACCCCAGAAAGCTGGGGCTGACCCCGAGCACCGAGCCCCAGCGGGGTGCCGGGGTGGGCACCGCGCAGCATCCCTGAGCCCTGCATCCCCTCTGAGGCCAGCGGATGAGGCTGGCATCGGTGACGGAGGCAGGCTGGCAGCAGCTCGCTCCCAATTTTCACGATGATGTCCTGAGATCCCGTAGGTGAGAAGGGCAGAAGCTGTTTGCGGAGAGAGGATCTGCTTTTCAATCAGCTGTGTGCACGTCTGTGGTAAAATGTCCTTGGGGGCACGATCAGCTCAGTAAATGCATCATTCTTCATTTTGCAGCTTGCAAGGTGTAGCAGTACCCTGCAAGAGACTTTCTCTCTGAAATTGCCTTTGGTTTTATCTGTTTGGAATTAGCCGTGGATGGATCTTTGCTTTTTCCTGGTGAGATTTGGTGTTGGGACTGCTGGTATTCAGCCGGGGGGTCCTTCACGGCTCCTCGCCTCCACGACTTGCTATTTAGCTCCTGCTGTGTCTGGGCCCTGTTATTCTGGCTGGGGCTTTGGGGAAAAAAACCAAAACAAAACAACAAACCCAGTAGGTTTGTTAATCGCTCTGTAATTGCAATAAATTTTGCTAGCATTAAATCCAGACCAAAATAAAAAATAAGACTACATCTGAAAGTCATACGTAAGCTTAGATAAGTGAATTACCTGCAAATCTGCAAGTTTCATAACTGGGTATAATGCAGAAGATACTTCATCGCTTTGTTTAATTAACACAAATTAATAATGTGCAATCTTTTCGGTTCTGCCAAAAGGTGGCAGCCTGCATCCTGGCTTCAGGATCTGCTCAGTCCAGGGGAATGGCTGGAGATGTTGGCTCGGCAAGTGTTTCTGTGTGCAGCTCACTGACCTCCGAAAGGGGATCAGTTCAGGCTGGATGTATGGCAGGAGAAAGAAATAAAAGCTCCGAGGGTGTGTTGGTGAGGGAGCCTGAGATTCGCTGGAGGAAACCCAGCGTGCCAGGAAGTGGTGGGAAGGTCTCGTGGGGCTGGTTTCTCTCCGTTCCCGTGTCTGGGGGAGGGAGAGCAGCAGCGAGATGAGTGCCGTGCTGCTGGGGTTCGAGCTGCAGTGAGACACGTCGCCCCAAACTGGAGATCTTTGAAGAACCAGCTGCACGGGCAAACCCCGTGGTGATGGGATGGGGAGAAGGCAATGGCTGGGCTGAGGGTTTCTGCGTGTTTGGGGGCACGGAGCCACGCTGGAGCGGGCATTTCTCTGCTCCTTCAGGTGCCTGGTTAATGATGCAATTATTAGTTCACATAAAATGCTTTATAACATACCTAAACACTGCAGATCAGCCCATTTTCTGATGTTTTCTGTATGTGGGTCCCTGCAGCCGTGCAGGAGCTCTTGCCCAGCACTTTGGTGCCCCTCTAGACTAGGCACCCTTCAGCCCTGTCCCCAGCCCACTGCAGCAGGTCAGGTCCCCGGGGCTCTGCCGGCTGGAGAGCCCTGCTCGAGGTGCCAACCAGCGTCCCCTGACGCTGCCGGTGAATCTGCCCACGAGCCCCCACGGGGTGATGACCATAGATTTCGGACCACTGAGCGTCGCAGCCCAACATGGCAGTGACGTTGCTGGTGGCTGCTGCGACAGCTCCTGGCGCAGGACAGTCCTGAGTCCTCAGCAGATTCCCAAAGCACAGGGCGATGGATCTGTCTTGCGGGGGACAGCGGCCGTGTGAAAGCCATCTCCTGGCAGGAGGAAGATCTGAGAGGCCAGGTAGAGCAGAGTAAATATCTGTTATCTCCAGCCACCTTCGTGCTGTGGCCATCCCAGGACTGTCCCTTCATCTTGGGTCCCCTGGCAAGCTTCTTTTGGTCCATGTTGGGCTTCCAGGAGCAAAAGTGCCTGTACGTAATCAGAGCCAGAGATGAGCAGAAGCAGCTGTGTCTAGGTCCGTGTTTTCCAGTGTTGATGCCAGGCGGTTTGGATCTTGGACCAGGACACACGGTGATGAAAAACGCAGCGGCTGTTTGGTAGAGGGCTGTCTGTGCGCATGGTCAGGGACCTTCCAGCATCGTGGTTGTGGCTCCCAGGCACTGATGGGTTTTGGGCACGGACCCTCTGCTAACAGGCGTGGTGGGACGTGGGAATGGTGGGGGGTGGGGATGGTGGGACATCGGAATGGTGGGACGTCAGATTGAAGCTGCTAGAAGGACACATCAGTGTTGACTGGACATCCTCGGATGGGAGGATTTTCCCCTGGGCTGGGCTCTTGGACCACACCAGGCAAAAAAAGCGTTAACGCCAAGTTCTTGCCAACAAAATCCCCCGTTTCCCTCCCTGGGGCTTGCAGACGCCATTCATCAGTTTGGCTGGGCAGCCTCCCGCCCGCCAGCTTCTTATCCTGGTGCCCCCAGGACGCAGGCAGCAAGGCAGGGCAGACACAAACCATCGCTGATCACTGCTTCTCTGGCTGCCGGTGGGGCAGGGACAAGCACTTGTCCCTGCTTGATCCTGGCCAAGCGATAGCTGCAAACCCCGGGCTGAGCTCCAGGCGCGCAGGATGGATGTGGACGCCGCTTTCCAGTCTCAGGCATGGGGGAGTGCGGCACTTCCAGAAGACGACTCATCCCAGCAGCCTCAGGATGGGCTGGAAACACCTTGGATCTCTATAGGGGTTATAGAGATTGGCTTTGACTGGCCTCTACCCTTCAAGACAGCTCATGTAAGAGTAGATAACGCCCTTCACCCTCCTAGGATGCAGCCTCCAGCATCACTGGGTGGTCCTAGAGCTGCACCTGAAATTTTTCTACTGGAAGCAGAAAAAAATTGCAGCCATTGCATTATTTCTTCTGCTGTTTTACGTCTTCTGCTGCTTTATTCTCCCAGTCAGATGCCTTTGCACAAGCTGACCTATGGCTGCTGGTTTCCAGCAGCGGGATTACATTTTGAAGTAGCACTGGAGGACACCATTAAATAATCTCTGGTGTTAGAATAGCCTTCCCCCCATCAAAGAGCTTTTTCTCAGCAGCTGTGTTTCAGAGGAAGGGCTGCGGGAACAGCGCTGCAAGCAGCAAAACCCCCTTGCATTTTGGCCGTGTTCTTGGTTGCACAGCAAAGATGAGAGACCTGGGGACTGCTGCGTGCAAAGACTTAATTGAACTTTCCAGGCCAGTTAGAGACAAGAAGACATCAAAGGGTGAAAATTTCGCTGTGAATTGCTCACTGAGCTCCTTTAATTTATGGTATCTTAATTGACCAAGCCACTGCCTGCAGGGTGAAGAGCAAGGCGAGCTGCCGCCGCAGCCCTGCTGCTCCCTGTATGGCGAAAAGGGCTTTGCTGTGGGGCCACTGTCACTGCCAGGGGGAGCGTGGACCTCTGCCATCTCTGAAACCAGGGCGTCAGAGCTGAGCAGCCGAGGAGAAGCGGAAGGACCCAGGTTTCCCTCCTGGAGGGAAAGGTTGTGGGTTCAGACCCAGCTACAACAGCACCCCCCACCCCTACAAGGGCTTGTCCAAGCCACGTGTGAAACAATCTGAGCAGGCAGGGATGGGCTGGTGCTTTGCCACCCAGTGCCTCTCGGACACTTACCCCGCTCCGTAGGACGTGCTGCAAACGGCTCTCGATGAGAGATCCAGCCAGTGGGGGCTGTGAGGGACTTGGCTGTGGGAGATGCCGTGCCTGGTCCTCCCTCCTGCAGCTCGGCCATCATCCACACAGCTGGGCTGCTGCTGGCGGCTGAGCCCTTGTGTTTTCTGGTGGGAGAAATAAACCTCCTGGCAGGAGGATGAAGGGAAGAGTCTGCAAAGGGGATGTCCCAAGCACCTTAACCTTGCACCGTGGACCTAACCATGGACCAGAGACTCTACCAAGTTTCCCCAGTCAAGCTACTTTTGTACTTTCTCTCTGGAAGAGGTTGGGTTTGACCAAAGAAGGCGAGCGTTACCTGTATCTGTTGGCGAGGCTGCACCAAAGCCCCCACGGTGCCCACGTCCCACTCAGGAGTGGGTTTGGGCAAAGGCAACGCTGCCTGCGGGCAGGGACCTCCTTGCAGTGCCTCTGACCGGCACGCATGGGGGGTGATCGCATCCTGGAGGCCAGGCGGAGATGAGGAGAGGATGCCGTGCCGGGACGCAGGCCAGAGCACTGGGACACTGTGTTTGCATCGCTGCTGTGATCAGACAGCCCCTGGGGCTGAGAAGTTCCCACCTGGACACGACCAGCTCCTGGAGATGGCTTTGGGGCAGGTGGAGAGGCCATAGCACAGTGCCATCTGCTAACATAGGTGAAGCTGGGAGTGCTCTCAGGCATGGAGGTATTTCCCTCTCCACCTCTGCTCTAAAAACAATTGGACTCAGTGAGCAGATACACTTCTTAAAAATAAAACACTAAACCCTCAGCGTGGTTTGCCAGCAGCCGAGGTGGAGGGAGCAGGTAGATGCTCCTTCTCCGAGCGATGATTCACCAAGTGCTGCTGAAAGTGGAGCATCTACAGAGATCTGCCACAGGATGTGGTGTTGGCCACGCTCGGCAAGCCCTGACGGAGGCTCTGGACGGCGGCGAGGTGGGTTCGAAACCGAAACGAGCCCTTCGTTGCTCTGCCTGCTGCCTCACAACTTCCTTCACAACATGGCGAAGGAAAACGCGAGCAGTTCACAGCCCTGCTGTCCCTCTGGTGACAGCGGTGGCACTCAGGCGCTTGCCAGGTGGCCCACGGATGGCACGGGGGCATCATCTGGGCAACTAATGCAACCAGTGCCTGCCCAAGAAAGGCTCCGGCATAAGTGGTGGTGGTGGTAAAGGCACCAAGTTTGTGGCACACGGGGTCTAGGCAAAGATGCTGCAGCGTGATGGTCCCGGCTCTGCCCCTCCAGGTCCACAGCTCCGGGGACTCCGGTCTTAGCCAAAAGTTGATGAATGGACCCTTGGCTCAACCACAGTCAGCACCACGTTAGCTCAAGGTGGGCTCTCTCCCATGCTGCTCCTCATGCTTCTCCTCTTCTTCCACCAGGAACATGGATAAAGGCTGAGGAGCCTTGACTGATGCTGTGAGCCGGCTGGGGGGACGCGGGGCGGTCCATGGGACAGCCGTGCTGCTGCCAACACAGCGCTCCTCGCCCAGGCATCGCCCATGTCACGGGAGGCCTCTGATGGAAGGTGAGTGGTGGCAGGGCAGCCAGAGATCCATCATCTCGGTGGAGTTTTGGATTAAAAAATGGGACGAGGTTGGGCACCAAGTTGTGTTGAATGACAGCGGTTCCTGGTCCAAGGGCTTGGGAACCGCTGTGCTGGCACAGGGGGAATGGCTCTCTCCGAAGATAAATGATCTCGCTCAGACTTTTATCTCTGCATGGGCTTGGTTTCCAGGAGGAAATGTCATTTCATGATTGTGTTCTTTGCTTTCTTTGACTCCAATTTCAATAGCTACTGCCTTGACCAAGCAGCTCCTAACAAAACAGCCTGCCACGACTTTGGGATGGCATCATCTCAAGGAGGAATTTGGCAGGTCGCTCTGGAGGGCTCTGGTTTACCCCCTGCTACCTTCAGAGTCAGATGGGGTGCTCCACTACCGCCTTTCCCCATCACTCCTGAGCAACGTGCCCAGGGCTTGCACAAGACCCAACTCTCCTGCTCTCCTCCCCTGCAGAGGCTTGGATCAATCGCTACCGCAAGCAGCTGGTGAGGTCCATCTCGCCGCAGTTCCTGGAGGAGATCATCAGCTACCTGCGGAGGCTGGACCTCCTCACGGCGGAGGAGGCCAGCCGGGCGCAGGAGGCGAGCTCCCTGCCCGAGCAGGTGAGGGTGGTGGTGGACGTCCTGGCTGGCAAGGGCAGCTACGCCTCCCAGTCCCTGCAGACCTTCATCGAGACCACCAATTCCCAGCTCTACCTTCACATCACTGTCTATGGTAGGCAGTCCACTTTGGACCCAATGAGGGGTGTCTGCACATGTCCTGGCTGCGGGCGCTTGCTGGAGCACCCCAAGATGTGCACAGGGCTGGGCAGCGCTGGCAGCTCCGATGGGAGCGTCCATGCAAGTGACAGTGCCATCTCAGGGTCTCCGCTGGGGAAGGACACAGTCAGGGGGTGACAAGGGCTCTCTGCCAGGTCTGAGGGACCTTCCTCCAGGCCCCTCGCTGCCCTCAGCACACCTCTCTGGGCAGCCCAAGGAGTCCTTAATGTCCTCAACGTCCAGATCACACCAGTCACTCCCAGCAGCTGGGTTGGGAACAGGGGGACGGCAGGAGGAGGATGGCTGGGCATCCCTGACCCCATCCATTGGTGGCTGCCCCAACTTCAGGCTCTCCTTGCAACCCTCTTGCCAGGAGAGGTTTTCCTATTTTCCTTCCTGGTTGGAAGGCTCCAACCTTGGCTGGTGTCTGCTCTGAATCTCTCGCAGCACCATCCCCTGCTTGTCCAGTCTTTGCTGGAGTGTTTAAATACCTGTACCAGGGGCCGTGGTACCGGAGCCAGGTGAGCAGGAGAGGTCCAGAGATGGTCACCAGGTTCAGCCAAGAGTCCAGCTCATCAGACAAGTCCATGGCGACGCGGCAGGGCTGAGGTCAAGCTGGGAAGTCAATACAGAGCTTAGGATCAGGTCCAGCGAGGGCAACCAGGTTCAGACACAGTCCAGTGGTCACCAGGCAAGTGCAGAGCGATGAGGTCCAAGATCAAGGTCCAGATCAACAAGGTCCATAGCAGGCACAGGTGTGATGGCGCTGTAGACAAGTGCTCCTACAACATAGCTTAGGCAGGGGCTGAAGGCCCAGGGCTGAGCTTAAATGGGGTCCTGGACCAATGGGTGAGGCTGGTCAGGGCCGTTTAAGCCTATTAGTGCCCTCCGGGCCCTGGCACATACCTTCCTGCCCGGACATAAGGGCTCCGTGCAGTTTCTCCTCTGCGTGGGCATGGCAGAAAAGTGAAGCAGCGACTCTCATTTGCATTTGTGGTTACCATCCTCCTCCTCACCCCCCCATTTCATTTCTCTCTGTGCAGAACCCATGGTGCAGAAGCACCTGGAGAGCCTCCAAAGCTACTACGGGAATGGCTTGGAGACGGGTCCCCTCCAGCGACTCACGAACCTGCTGCTGGTGGAAGGCTTGACTGATATCCAGCAGAAGGAGCACGACATCCTGCAGATTGAAGCCACCAAAGGCCTACGAAATGTATCCAAGAGCATCCCTCTGGAGAAGCTCTTCCTGCCTCTCTCCAAGGTCAGCATCCCACCTCGGATCTCTGTCACCATCGGAGTGGCTGGGATTGGCAAAAGCACACTGGTGAAGCTGTTTGTCTACACCTGGGCAAAGGGGGAGATCAACAAGGACATCATCTTTGTGCTGCCCCTCACCTTCCGGGAGCTCAACGCCTACGAGAAGCTCTCTGCCGAGAGGCTCATCTGCTCGGCGTTCCCTCACATCACCGAGCCGAACTGCATCTCAGCAGGAGCCGTCAGGACCCTGCTGATCCTCGACGGCTTGGATGAGTTCAAGACTCCTTTGGATTTTTCCAACACGGTAGTATGCACCGATCCCAAAAAGGAGATCCAAGTGGACAACCTGATCACTAACATTATACGTGGCAACCTGCTGCAGGAGGCCTCCGTCTGGGTCACGTCGCGGCCAACAGCAGCCAGCCAAATCCCCGGCGGGCTTGTTGACCGGATGACAGAAATACGAGGTTTCAGAGCTGCGGAGATGAAGGACTTCTTGGACCAGATGTTCCTTGACAACAGAGACCTATCCAGCCAAGTCTTGCATCACATCAGGGCTAACAGGTCGTTACATGTCATGTGCACCGTTCCCGGCTTTTGCTGGATTTCTGGCTCCTCAATCGGTTATTACCTAAAAAATAGCACCGATCAATCCCAAGAAACAACCGTTGTCCCCAGGACCCTATCAGAAATCTACTCCTATTATTTTAAAATGGCTCTAAGCAGCGACTGGCCAGAAAAGCCGAGAGAAACACTCAGGATTGAGCAGGCTGTGAACAACAGCAAGAAGATAGTGGGCAGCCTGGGCAGACTGGCCTTCTACGGGCTGCTCAAAAAGAAATACGTGTTTTACGAGCAGGACATGAAGGCGTACGGCATTGATCTTTCCTTGCTGCAGAGCAGCTTGTGCAGTCGACTCCTACTCAAAGAAGAGATGCAGTCCTTCACAGCCTACTACTTCTCCCACTTAACCATACAGGAGTTTCTAGCAGCTATTTATTATTACATGGCTGCGAAGCGGGCAATATTCGACCTCTTCACGGAGAGTGGGATGTCCTGGCCCAAGTTGGGTTTCCTCAACCACTTCAAGAGTGCTGTTCAGAGGTCACTGCAGGCAGAGGACAGGCAGCTGGACATCTTTGTGCGTTTTCTCTCTGGGCTCCTCTCCCCGCAGGTGAACAAGCTGCTCTCCGGGTGGCTGCTGGTGAAGGACGAGCACAACAGCTTCAGGAGCCAAGCAATCGGCTTCCTCCAGGGCTGCCTGAACACCGACTACGTCATCTCCTCACGGACAGTGAACACCATGCACTGCCTGTACGAAATTCAGCACATGGAGACCGCTAAGACTGTGGAAGAAGCAATGAAGAATGAGAGCTTGGCCGGGATGCTCACCCCCATGAACTGCTCTGCCCTGGCTTATCTGCTGCAGGTCTCTGACGTCTGCATGGAGGAGACAAACCTCTCCAACTGCCTCACCTACAACATCTGTAAGAGCCTGCTCTCCCAGCTCCTCTTCTGCCACAACCTCAGGTGAGTCCTGGTCAGATTGCACCACGAGAAGCAAGAAGGGATGCTGGGCTGTGACTCAAAATCCCGGCTGTCGATGGGAGAGATGGGTCCACCAACATTGTCCATCAGCAGACAGCTGCCCTGGGGATGGCACTGGGTCAGCTCTGCTTCTGTGCTGGAGTTTTTCCACCTGTGATGGGCAGATGTCACAGGAGGGCAGTCCTTTCTCCACTTTGTTCTTCAAACGCTTGCTTTCGCTCTTTCCTTGTGTCTTCTCCAGGCTGGACAATAACCAGTTTAAGGACAACGTGATGGAGCTGCTGGGCAGCATGCTGAGTGTGAAGGACTGCCAGATCCAGAAGCTCAGGTAGGACCTGGCTCAGGGCAGACAGGCTGTTCCTGGGGATGCAGAGCGGCGCTGGGGGCACCTCAAAACCAGGGTGAGGGTCCTCCAGGAACGTCTCTCCTACTGGCTCCCCAGGGTGCCTAGAACAGCCCCACACGATCTCCTGCACCCAGGCATGGTGACCTTACCCCCTGCGTCCTCGCGGTGGCTGGGCAGGCTGTCTTGCCCAGCCTTCCTGGGACCGCTGCCTCCTCGCTGTTCCTAAAAATTTGTGTATGGGTTATCTCAACAAACTGCTTCCCAAGGTCACGGCTGTTTGCTGGACACCTGAGGCTCTGCATGGAGCATCTGATGTATGGAGGGGACGGGCTCCCGACCCCCGTGCAGGGAGATGCCTCGCCGCAGACAGATGGGTCCCCACTTTGCCCACCTCCTTGCCCTTCTTTGTGGCTGTGCATAGAGTCCCCCATGCTCCGATTTGACCTCCCTTTTCACAACACGGATGAATTTTAAGCCTATAAACTCCCCTTTCACCCAGTCCTTCCAATCCCCTGCCTGGTGTCCACCCCAGGAGAGCAGACCTCAGAGCATCCACCACTTTGCATGGTTGTACCATGAACCAAACGCTCCCCGTGGCTTTCCTCTGCTCACCCGTCCCAGCTGCGTCCTGGGACATGCCAGGGGCTGCGAAAGCCTCTTTCTCCCCCTGAAAACAACCCGATTTTTCTTTCTCCGGGCAGCTTGGCAGAAAATCAGATCAGCAATAAGGGAGCCAAAGCACTGGCCAGGTCACTGATGGTGAACAGGAGCCTGACGGTGCTGGAGTAAGTATTCCCCCTTTACCAGTTCCTGCCACACACGCGTTCCCCACCAGGAACCATTCCCATGGCCACAGCGGGGCCGGATCCCACCCAGCCCGACTGAGCTGGGGAGGGTCTCCAGCCCCCAAAGCCACCACCGCTCAAGAGGTGAACGTAACTCTTGCGAGCTGCCGGCCTGATGTCCCACCTCAGCAGTGCCTGAGATTGTGCCACATGGAGGCATTTGGCTTGAACTGGGCACATGCCACTTTGGCTTTGCTAACCTTGGCTTTTCTGCCCATCTTGCCCCAGCCTGCGGAGCAACTCCATTGGCCCCACCGGAGCAAAAGCACTGGCTGATGCGCTTAAAAAAAATCAAGTTCTGCTATCCCTGAAGTAAGTCTCAACTTCTGCAGCACCTCTGGGAGCAGATCCCCAGGACAAGCCCCCCCCAGCCCTCTCCTCTCCCACCAAGGTTTTCCCCACCTCGAGGGCCAGCGGGTGGGGAGACCCTGGGCACAACCTGGTTTGGCTGTGCCGGGCAGCGAGCACGGGTGCAGCCGGCAGAGACCCAGTGACCAGGGCAGCCTTGTGCCAGAGATGTTGGGACCCTCCTGCCTCTCAGCTTCAGTGGGTCCGGGTCCAGGTCCAGGTCCAGGTCCAGGTCCAGGTCCATCCCTCATGCGGGAGCTCACAGAGTGCTGGTGCACGGGAGGAGGCATCTCCCATGGGAGAGGAGGGAGGGAGAACCCCCTTCTCACACCAGGGATGGGGGCAAGGAAATGCCAGGGCAGGTGACCACCACCCTGCACAGCCCCTCGCCCCACTGCGGTGGCTGCCGTGCACAGCTTCGCTCCTCTCTCCTTGCAGCCTGCAGCACAACGCCATCAAGGAGGATGGTGCCACGTTCCTGGCCGAGGCCCTGTTGACCAACCACAGGCTGACGACCCTGCAGTGAGTGACCGGGACCTGCTGTCCCCCCTCCCAGCCACCCAGCAGACCGAGGTGCCACTGACAGGGATGTGGCACCTGATATTCATGGGTCCCTTCCTCACCTTTGCAGCCTGCAGAAAAATGCCATTGGAGCCCACGGTGCCAGGAAAATAGCAGAGGCGCTGAAGCAGAACCACAGCCTGAAGGAGCTGACGTAAGAGCAGCACGAGGCGGAAGGATGGCGACGCCAGTGCCACCTTTCCTGGGATCTGTGGGCAGGAGCGATGGGCAGGGGGCTGGGCCATGCGACGCAGGCAGGACGGACTCTGCCAGCTTTGCCCAAGGGGGTTGGCATGGGTGGAGGCGGGCAAGGACCGCAGCGCTGCTTTCGGAGCGACCCTGTGGAGATGCTCTCCGTATCTCCAGGGATGCAGGGAGCCATGTAAAGAACCGAAAGGCCAAGTCTTCCCTCCAGCAGAGGCAAGTGGCAGGTCTCCAGGCTCTGTGGATACATTAAAAGCTGTTTCAGCTCAAAACCAACACACAAGAACGGAGGTATATGTAGGTTGGAAATGAGACCGCAGCAAGTTTATGCTTATTGCTGGAGCAGAAAGAGCCTGGGGGAGATGATAGCTAAAACCTTTGCCGGCAGATCTAAAGCTGGTTGCAGCGCGGCTGCTGGTAACGCCTGCTCTTCCTCTTGTGTCTTAGACTCTCCAGCAACTCGGTAGGAGACAACGGCTCGGTTGCCTTGGCCGAAGCTCTGAAGGTGAACCACAGTCTGCAAAGCCTCGAGTAAGTCCCCCCTCCCCTCTGTGCCTGGTCTCCTGCTTGCTCAACAGAGCCCCGTCCAGCCTCCTCACTCCAGCAGCATCTCCCACCCTCTCCAGGCTCCCTCCCCTGCCCCTAGAGCCCCTCGTACCGCCCCAGATCCCCCCACATCTCTCCCACTCCACGTCCCCTGGAGCAGCACGGGGCCACGCGTGCTCCGTGCAGGCTGGAGCACCATGCAGCAGCCGCAGGCAATGCTGGCAGCAACCAGGCTGGCCTTGCCTTCACCAAGGGAGCACTGAAGGAGTTAATCCTCAACCCAGATGACAATTTTTTTTTCTGCTTTTGGAGGATACTAGCGGCTTTGGACCTTCTCTCTCTTTCAAATGTGATGGCAATTGGCTAACGAGGAAGGTAACAGGCTGGGGCCTGACACAGTCAGGGTGGGATGGTGCAACCTTCATCCCCTTTGGGAATGGCAGCCAGAGAGGACCGTTCCTCCCGTCTGGCTGGAACAGAGGGCTGATGGCTCCCGGGGGCAAGCTGTCGTGCCCTGGGTCCATCACTGGCTTTGACAGTGTGACAAAGACCCAAAGACTGCAGGAACCGCATCCCCAGCTGAGCCAGCAGCCGCGGTGACAGCCAGCTGGGGATACGGCTGCCCCGAAGTGCCGGCAAACCCCGTCACCTCTGCTCAGTGGGGCCGGCGCTGCCATGGTGAGCAGTAGATGCTGATCCTGGCGTGGCTGCTCCCGAAGTTGGTCCTTTAGCCTCAGCTCCGCCCTGTCTCCCATGGCTGGGAGATGCCTGTTTCTCAGTGAAACGGGCAAATGGGCACTTTTCACCCCAAACACGACCCTGCAGCCTACCTGTGATGGTAAGACTGGCCCGTCCTCATGCCTTCCCCCATTTGTCTCAGTCTCCAGAGCAACTCCATTAGCAGTGCTGGGGTCACTGCGCTGACAGCAGCTCTCTGCTCCAACAAGGGACTCATCAACCTCAAGTAAGTGACAGTCCCTCCAGCCACCCTGGCCAGAAGCTGCTGCCGGGACACGGGATGTGAGAACTTTTCCTCATGCCCGGTTGTTTCCATAAGTGCTCTGGGATGCTGAAAGCAGCCTCTGTCCCTCCTCTGGCTGTGAGCATCTTCTCTCCATCATTAGCTTTCTCCCCTTGGGACAGTATCGGTTCAGCTGCGTCTGGCAATGAAATGATGGCAGCAGGGATGGGAGGCTGGGAAAAAGCCTCAATGGCTTCGGCGCTCACAGCTGTAGGGTGCATAGGGAATGGAGATGCAGATGCTGATGGGGATGCAGATGCTGATGGGGATGCAAGTCAGACAGACCGCCCGTTGCAATAGATGGTCTCAGCCCCAGAGCAGTGGGGGCGAGGGGGGCTGTGGGGGAGCCGTCGATGCCCTGCCTCGGCCGCTCCTCCCCAGCCCTGTGTCTTTCCCCAGCCTGCGGGAGAACTCCATCAGCAAGGAGGGGGGGCCCGCCATCGCCCGTGCCCTGCGGACCAACGGCACCCTCAGGAAGCTGGAGTAAGTCCCATGGGCCCCAGGAGGGCACCCACGCTGCTGCGCAGTGTTGCTGGAGTTGTCCCAAACTCTGTGCGCATGACTTGCATCCTCTGTCCCCTGCCTCTAGCTTAGCGGCGAACCTGCTCTACGACGAAGGTGGCAAGGCCATTGCTTTAGCGATGAGAGAGAACCGGGCGCTCACGTCCCTCCAGTGAGTTTCCCCTTGGACCTGGGTGGTTTTGAAGCCCCTTGCACGGACACAGGGCAGGGACACTGCTCCTGCGCCTCAGCCCCTCCAGGCTGTGAGAGCGGGGCACCCTTCCACAGGACGTGTGCTGTGTCATCCTCGATGGACCCAGGGGGTCTTGCACATGGGTCACCTCCCAGCCTCCACCACGCTGGGTGGGAGCGGATGGGTGCTGAGCCTGCAGGCATTGGGGTGTCCTTGCAGCTGCAGACTTCACCTCCCGTTCTCTCCTGTTTGCAGCTTGCAGTGGAACTTCATCCAGGCAAAAGCTGCCACAGCCCTGGCACAAGCACTACAGTCCAACAGCAGCCTGGCCAGCCTCGAGTAAGTGGGGACATGGACAGGCAGGTCCTGGGCAGCGTCTTCCTACTGGGACCTGCCCAAGGACTCTGCCCTCACACTGCTCCAGGGGAGGTGGCTTTGCCTGCTGCCTCCTCCAGTCCACCCTGTGTCCCCTTCGCATGTCCCTGGTGGGGGATGCTGTAAGTGCGTGGTGGTCTGGGGGTCCCCCCAAGCCATTTGGGGAAGCCCGGCACGCTGTGCCCTGTGCTCGCTGCCATTCGCTACCCGTCTCCCTGCTCCTGGGTGCTCGGGCTGTGGGCAGACGCAGCACTTGCATGTCTTAGCTTGCAGGAGAACACCATCGGAGACGAGGGAATGGCCGCCCTCTCTGCCGCGCTGAAGGTCAACACAACCCTGGCAGATCTCCAGTGAGTATCCAGGCTGCGGTGGGGCCCTGGCATCACAGCCTGTCTAGTTAGCTTCTCTAATTAGCGCACCACGGCCACCTCACGACGTGTGCTGAAGGGTCCTTGTTCTTTTGCAGCCTGCAGGTGGCTTCAGTTGGCGCAGCTGGTGCCCAAGCCCTGGCAGAAGCCTTGATGGTCAACAAGAGTCTGCAGATCCTGGAGTAAGTGCTTGGTGGGGCCAGCAAGTCCCCATGGCTGCAACGCCGCTCCCTGGGGGTGTCCGAGACCCTGGTCCTTAGCTCAGCACCGCTTCCACCCTTGCATCGTGCCCTACCAGACTTGGCTTGCCTGTCTCTTGAGTCGCTGGCGTGGGGCCACCTCTCCCGCCTCCTCCTCTTGCCCATGGACAGCACGGGGCCATCCCGGGCTGTCCTTCCTCACCACCTGCCTTCCTCCGCAGCTTGCGGGGAAACTCCATCGGTGTGGCAGGGGCCAAGGCGATGGCCAACGCGCTGAAGGTGAACCGCAGCCTGCGCTGGCTCAAGTAAGTACCCGGCTCCCTGGGGCGGGAACCAAAAAAAGCCTTTCCAGACCTTCCTGGAGGGAGCAGCGAGGGGATGGCCAGGCCAGCAACTCTCAGTGGGGCAAACCCGTGAGCTGGTGGCTTTTCCCAACGCCCACGCACATGGCATGCATTCCCTCCTGGTGGCCACATCTCCTTGGCCGGTGCTTTCTGACCCTCTCGCCTCCCGCAGCCTTCAGGAAAACTCCCTGGGCATGGACGGAGCCATCTGCATCGCCACCGCTCTGAAGGGCAACCACGGCCTCACCTATGTGAAGTAAGTGGCTGCTGAGCTGGACGATAAGGCAGGGACAGGGGAGACCACGGGAACTATCAAGGGACCTTCCCCACCACTGGCACTGCCCATTCCCGGCTGCCCGACAGGGACCTCCCAATGGGGCAGGGGGCAAGGGTGCCCTGTGCTCCTCCCAGGGTGACAGCCACCATCCCCGCACAGCTCCAGACCCCACAGCTCCTCTCTGGGGATGCCTCTGGGGTGAAGAACCACCCCAAAAGCCAAATACTCTCCAAAATATCACAGGGACGGGCTTGCTCAGCCCTTCCAGCTCCCAGGGGCTTTCTCCAGCTTCTCACCTGGCTGCCTCTGGGCTCTCAAACCCAGAGTCCCCTGTGACCGGGGTCCCAGAAAGAGCTCCTGGATGGTGTAGGGAGGGTGCAGATGGTGCTGGGTGCTGGTGCAAAGCTGGGGAGCATCTCTCATACCCACCAAGGATCCTGCTCTGCCTCGTGTCCAAGCCTGAACTCCTCTTCTCTTTGCTCCCAGCCTGCAGGGGAACCGCATCGGCCAGTCGGGAGCCAAGATGATCTCTGATGCTATCCGGACAAACTCACCCGACTGCGTCGTGGACGTGTGAGGGTGCCTGGCCACAGCAAGGAGGCCTGGTGGGTCCCTTCGGCCAGCGTGCCTCCGCAGGGAGCTGCTCGGCCCTCCGCCCGCCTGTCTCAGGGAGGAGAGCTGGGGCAAGGAGGGCTCCTGAGCTCCCCGGCATGGCCCAGGAGGACCCAGGGCCTCCAGATCAGCAGTGCAGGAGGGTCAAGACTCGCTAGCGTTGAAAGCTGAGGGGTGTGCGACCCTGTCCCTGTTCATCCAGGCCCTGGGGGAGCTTCAAGGAATGGGTGAAATGCAAATGTGAGGGAGGAGGGGGCAGATCCCACATGCCAGCCCTTCTTGTTTTCGTGGGTGATTTACCTGCCACCGCCAGCAGCAGCGACCCCCTCCTGTGATCTCCACGGGGTTACAGCGCTGTGCTCAGAGCCTGCCCCAGACCGGGCGCATCCTGACCGCCCCCGAGCTCTGCTCTCAGCCCGAGTCGCTGTGGGCAAACGTTGCAGCACCCCAGCCGGGGCTCCAGGACTCTGCTCCCAGCGCCAGCTCTTCTTGCTCTAGTTCTGGCAGGGATCCCAGGAGAAGCAGGTGAAACACGGGCAGGATTCACAGCAGCCCCTTCTCACCTGGCTACATACAGCTCAGTCCTGCAGGCTCCCATTGAAATCCCAGAGAGAGACAAGAGGTTTGCCGTCTCCTTGCTCAGATGAGCGTGCTGCTTTGGACCTGGGCACTTCAGAGCAGGGTCCTAGGCAGCGAGTGCAACCTGTGTGTTCGCCATGCCCTCAGTAATGGGTTGGTCCTGGCCGAGCATGACTGAAGCATTTGTTAGTGCTGTTCTCTGTCAAAGCCTCTCGGAATAGACAGGCATCCCAAGGCATAGGAGTGGAACCATCTAGAAAGACCTTGGGAGATAAAGAGCCCTCAGGATAACAGGAGGAGGAGCGGGAGGATGAACATAAGAGGAATAGCACTGCATGAGGATGGGCCATCTTCAGCACATGCATCTCAGTGCTACACCAGGACTGCCTTATCACGAAGTCCTGCCTCTCAAGTTTAGGCTGGACTTCTTGTGTCTCCTGCTGTTATCATCAGTGACAAGCTGTGTGACCTTGGGATGTGTCTTCCTGACGTCCCAGCTGCAGGCAGGGTCCTCCCCTAGCAGGTCACCTTTTGGCAGGCAGCTGCTGAAAGCAGAGGTGCCAGGTGATGCCCTCGTGTGCATGGCAGAGACCCAGTGACTCTCCAGAAGGTGCCAGGTTTGCAGGTGGACCAGTAGCCAAACTATGCAACCCCCCCAGAGCCCCCCTCCAGCCACTGTCCCGTCTCCCCACTCCACCCCAGCCAGAGCCCACCCTGAGCCATGCTGCTGCTGCCGTCAGGGCAGCGAGCGACTGCTTCAGGGACCTCTGTGAGCTGATCCTGGAGAAATGCTGGGCCCAGCTGTGTGATATGTACATATTGGAAATAAATTGGTTCCTAGCTGAGAAGATGCCTTGTGCTGCCTTCCTCTCTTCGTTGTGGATCATTACATGTGACATTTGGGGTGCACTGGGCTCTGCTGCCCTGGCCGGGGACCCCCCACCCTGTACCGGTGTGACAAGAGGGCTCATGGCTTTTCCGTGAGGTGTCAGGGGCCGGCACACGCTCTCTAACAGGATACAGTGACACTGATTTAAGTCCTACCTCTTCCACCATTATTTCTGGGCAGACTGAGGCTCAGGTTCAGCTCTGCCCAAAGCCTGTGCCTAACCCTGAGCTGCAATGTTACCTGAAACACCAACGGAGAGAGCGATCAACAACCCCGAGACACCTCCTGTGCCCTGGAGCTCCAGGAAACAGGGGGTTAACAACAATTTGAAATATATTTAATCCATCTGTCCGCACATGCACATACCTAGCTATACACAAACACTTCTGAGCTGAAAGGGTCAAGTGCTCAGAGGGTGCATTTCCACTGGCACCGTGGGTGGCTGCTAACAGCGCTGCTGTTCAAACCTGGTACAAGAAGCTGCAATGCAAAGCACGGCTACCCTAAAACCTGGCCGGCTGCACCGAAAGGCTAGGTGGCAGTGCTGCCTGAAGAGGCTCTGGTCCTGTGCACACAAGTCAGCTTTCCATTTCAGCCTACAAGATAGGAAATAACATAGAAAACTGTAGCTCTGAAACCGCAGCCCAGACTTGGAGCCAGAGCCCAGTCTCGTGGTAAATGTCTCTTGTGGGTCAGATGTATCTCAGCACACAGGGAGGACCAGAACAGATTCCCTGCATAACATGGGAAAATGTTTTCAGAACAGGTCCTAAAATCAGGACATTCTCATCCTTGAGGAGAGCAGTGTGGTGAGCACACACACTTTCTCACTGGCTGTCACAAGACCATCCCGATGGCTTTGCAGCAGGTGCCCAGCACTACGAACACCATCTTCTGTGTCTGCTTGCTTTGAAGCGAGGTGCAAAATGCCAATTAACTTTGCAGGGTGCAAAAAGGTGTCGTAACTGTCAGCCAGTTCAGCCGAAGCCTGTACGATTGTGTGCATTTCAGCACATCACTGCACCCACATATGTCCTGTTACTACACAAAAACTGTGCTGTATTTACCTGTAAACTTTTGTCCCAGCTTGACGTGACATTTCAAGCTCTGAGCTCTGCTGACGGTGAACTGCCTTGGGTGTGAAGCTTCCACGCTTGGGGCAGAGACGGAGGGATGAAAAAGCTCTTGTTTTTTCAAGTAACTCACGTGTATTCCTTCCTTCAGCACAGTAATGGAGGGGTTGGACCTGACTCTAGACTTCAGATGGGGGGGAAAGCAAAGTACTTTGCTGATGTAAAAGAAGTGAAGGGCAGGAAAACAGCCTGGGCTCTTGTCTGCCCTGATGAACACACACCCAAATGAACTCTTCTAATCAAGCACTGATTTCTGCTCCCATGAAGACAAATGGTGATGCTAAAGCAGAGCCAAAAGAAAAGAGGCAACACACTAGCCAAACTCCAGCTTTTGCATTCACCTGAATACACTTTCACTGATGGCATCAATATAACTTGCTGAACAAAAGCCCAACTTTGGGCCCATTTGCGTGCCTACATCTCAGTCTGCCCCAGAAGTACCAGTATAATTAAAGGGCTAATTTCACAGGGATTTAGTTACAGTGCTGTCTTGCACAGCTGCTCTCAGAACACTCAAGCACAGCCCACTGAAGTCTGAGAACAATTCCCACTGGCACAGCTGAAATATTAGGAGATGCTGCGCTGAAGGTGGTATTTGAGGACCCCTTCACTAGTCTCCCACTCCCTTCGTGCAACTGGTGCTGCTCTTTGTGGGGGAAGCCCTTGATTAAGTAAAGGATACGTTTAGGATAAATAGATTTAAGCCAGATTTAAAATCAGTTTAAGTGTGTTCCCAGAGCAGCTTTTCATCCAGTTTTATTAAGCAAAAAAAAATCTGTTTGGACATAATAAAATGCAGGGAAATCAAGCACACGATGCTCACTGGAGTGCGACTTTTGGCACTGCAGTGCATGAGGGCCCGTTCTAATGCAATTATGGAAATAACTGCACTCCATATTACTGTGATTCTCATTATGGATAAACTGCTCATGCTTTGAGAGTCACAAGACTGGCAATCCAAGTTTAATTTTCAAGTTTAATGAACATTATTCACCGAATCCTGAATTCATGCTGACAAGCGCTTTTCAAATTATTCAAATATTAGCTCCTGGCCTGCATGGTCTCCAAAGTTTATACTTCCAGATGCCTCCTGATCCTGCTACTAAAGGGTCAGAAGTCATTATCGCTTTCCTCCAATGGCTCTGGCTTCCTTGCTCGGTGACTGGATTTGCTTGGGGAGATTTCCATGCTGTCATCTTCCATATCATCCTCCTCCTCATCTTCATCTTCATCCAGGTCAATCTCACTATCCCCCGAGTCCTCCTGCAGGAAAGCAAACAGAATTCAGGACCAGTTCAGTTCTCAGATGGCAAGGCATCTTTGCCAGCTCAAAAGTAAAGGATGGCACTGCTGGCAGACCTTAAGTCGCTTCCTCCCCTGCACTCTGTGCAATCACACACCTATGGGGAAGGCTGTGTGTCTGGACTGGTACGGATCCAGATTTGGACTTGCTCCGGGGAGCAGCAGCAGATTCTGCAAGAGGTTTTGTTCCAGCTCAGGCTGCTGTGCTACTGGCCTTCCAAAATAATGAAAAGCCAGAGCTCAGCTGCCTCTGGGAGCTAACAGCCCACATGGCTTTCACCAGCAGCTCCCCACTTTGCTAGACAGTGGCTGCTCCATTCAATTTATTGCAAACCTCCTTCCCTACTTCATGGGGCTGACAAAAACGAACTCCCTGACTTCTGCTGAATCTGTGCTATTAAAAACCTTGCAGAGTGTTCAACTTTCAAGTGATACCTACCGTGAGACCAAAGAATCAAGGCATAGTAGAAGAAAATTAACTGCAGGAGAGAAACCCACCTGTGCCTTGGTGATGGTCTTGCGTGTGCCTGGCCGTGCTGGGGCAGATGTCCCCTTGGAGAACCAGAGTGGGAAGAACAGGAGAGGCAGAGCAGGAAAAAAAAAAGTACAAGAACATAAAAGAAAACAGAAAGTAACCAGAATGGAAGCAGGGGAGAAGGCAGCAAAGCCAGGTGCAGCTCAGGCATCGTGTGCCACACCAGCAAGTGACAGAGGCTGGGCATACAGCTGCTGACTCTCAGGCAGGCTGAAGCCTGCTCTCTTCTCAACTCCATAACCCGACTAACTCTTTGAGGGGTTCAAACCAGCCTCACTAGTTTCCTTCCCTGATCTCAGATACATAGATGCCTGCAAGGGTCCCTAAGCAAGCCTCTCAGCCCCAGTGCCTGCTGAGATGCTGCATTAAGAGGGGAGAGCCATGAGACAACCAAAATGGCTGCAGCTGAAGGCAAATAAGAGGCTGAAGGCCTTGGCTTTCCACACCTGGATACGCTGGGGCTGTGCCAACAGGGTGACATGGGAGAAAAGCTGTGGACAGGAAAGTCCAAAGTGAGGAGAAATTGCAGAGGATGACTATCCAAAGTTAGCAAGAACATGGTCAAGGACAATCAGGCAGCACTGTGACTAAGGTCACGATGTCTTCAGCTACAGCACTGGCACTCCTGACCCTTCCCAGAAATGCTTCTGAATGCCAATGGCATAAATCATTCCCCAGAAGGCAACAAACAGCCTTAACCACATCCAATCCGGCTGAAGCAAACAGCAGAGCATGGTCTGCAAGTTCCTTTCCAGAGAAAAGGTGAGGGCAGCTTGTCCCTCTCCAGCAAGAGACTTAACTCCCTTATCACTATAGTGCCTCCAGGTCTCTGCAATGAACACTTAATAGCAGTGGTATCTTCTCTCTTCTGGCCCTGTCTGCAGGAGAAATAGTCTGCACAGAGCTTTCCATGGCTAACCTAGCAGTGTCAGACAGCCATGGCAAATGGCTTTTGTATGTGGTGGTGAACATCAGGAGTCTCCCGCTATTCTTATGTCTTGTAGAGGTGGATTCCCCCATCTGCTTCCATCCCATTTTAAACCTTCTCCTGGGGACCCTGGAGTCATGCTAGCACCTTTGCTTCCTGATCCAGGCCAGCACTTTGCTGCTCCCTCAGCGTCTGGTGTTTGTAATAGGCTTTTGTGAAGGGATTTCTGAAAAGCAAATTCTTTGTTTCAGAGAGGCTTAATTTCTATGCCACAAAGGCAGCGAAAGGCAGGGCAGTACTGAGACAGATGGATAATCCCCCAGGAGCACAGGGCTTCTTGCTGGGCGCAGAGAAGATGTCTGAACTCCTAGCATGCCTTCCTCATCTAGCCAGGCAGCACTGGGTGGGGCGTCTGTGGGGCAGTGAGGCAGAAAGGCTACATCTACACTGAGAAATCAAACACAGATTCACAGTCTTCATAGTTTTAAGCGTTTGTGCTATTTCCCAGCACAGTTTTGGCCTATGCCAACTAGCACTCTCCAAAACAATATTCCAGCATCACCTGGGGAACAGGACAGCCCCACTGCTCCTGGTTGGCAGCTTGGATGCCAGCACCTTTTTGGGATGGGAGGAGAGCTTATTGTATGGATGCAAACCATATCACAACAGCTGGCTTCAGCTTCCTACTACAGATGTAGCCACTTCAGAATGCCCAGAGGCATAGAAAGATAGCCCATATATGCCAAAGGCTGAGCACAGCAATCAGAATAAGTGCCTGCTGTACAAACCTGTGTGTTTAGCCACTGTCTGCTCACCAGGTCAACCGTAACGAGATGCAAAGCCAGTAGCCATGGGACAGCTTTATCTGCAAGGCAGGGATCCCAAGAGGCACAGCTCACAGTTCTGCTCTCATCCCTGTCCCGTCATCTGGAGGACTGGAGGACTGAAGGACTGATGCTGTTAGTACAGGCCACTGAGAGGGCTCCAAGGAGCGTGTTTTTAGAGCAATGTAGGGGATTTAGATCCATGCATCTAACTCCTGCTACACTGCACTGATCCCCTCTTCCCAGCAATCTGCCCCAAGAGCTTAACAAAATGGCATTCCTGCAGCCTGTGTGCCACTAGTTACGCACTGCAGGCTGAGGCTAAAGCACAGGGCAATGCACAGAGGCTCTAAGTGCAAAAGAAAAATAGGACAATATGTGCCTACACAGATGAGAGAGCAGTCAGCTGGAGGAAAGGAGGAGAAAAGCAGGCCTAGGGCACGAAGATTCAGCAGGTAAAAAGGTATTTCTCTAGCTGAGGGGAGGGCTGTCATTCTAAAGCACTGTCAGAGAAGCTCTACAGGCACATGGGATGGTTACTTACATCTTCCTCCGTGTCTCCACCTTGCATTGTTCCCACGACCCGTGCGCCAGCTCTTCCTGCAAGAGCAAAGAAAATTACCGTAAAGCCTGGCTTATGCTTAACACTGAGGGAGAATGAAAGACAAAGTTCAGAGTTTACATTTTAGAGGACTAGTCAAATGGCAGTGAGAGGATGAGATCCCAGTACATGTAAGGTCACCCCCCTTGTTAAGCCTCAGAGCTCAGGAGAAGGTAGGAGAGGGTAAGGCTGACAGTATTTCCAGTCAGGATGGTATTTCCAGAGCTACCTTATGCCAGTATGACAGTTCTGACAGGACAAGAGGCAATGGACACATTAAGAAACAGGAAATTCTATCTGAACACAAGAAACCACTTTTTTTACTGTGAGGGTGGTCAAACACTGGAACAAGGTTGCCAAGAGAAGGTGTGGAGTCTCCATTCATGGAGATATTCAAAACCCAACTGGATGTGGTCCTGGACAACCTGCTCAAACCTCGTGTTTGAGCAGAGGGGTTGGACTAGATGATCTTGAGAGGTCCCTTCCAACCCAAACAATTCTGTGAGTTGGCATATTCCTTCCTCTGCTTTGGTACACAGAGAGCAAAAGCTCGTCTTTTCCATGTGGTAAGCCTTCTGTCCTTTAGAGTGCTCACTATGCTCAGATCCTTTTCTGATATTCCAGACTGACATCTCACAGGAATCCTAGGCAGTACCAAGGCAAACCTCAAGAATTTGTTGTTGAGAGTTGGATGTGTAAGTCTGAAGACGGAGGTGGAGATCTCAGGGTTGTAGGGAGCTCACTGAAAAGGGAGAACACCCTTGCGCCTTGCTTTGTTACTTTTGGCTATGTAGAGGCCATATGAAATGGGGAAGATGCTAGCATGGTTTCCTTTGCTAGGAAGGGAGCCTGGAAGGTGTTGGGAATGGGTATAGCAGAGTTGTGACTGGGGAAATTCTGCGTGTGGGCTGACCGGGTGACTCAGCCCTGCTTCCTGCAGCCACCAGAAGTCACTCAGCACTAACCGGATGCCTATTTAACGGTCCTGCTGTGACCATCAGATTTCACCATCTGTTTATCTCCTGTCATCACTAGTTTTCTCTATGCCAAATATGGATTTTTCCAATCTCGACAAAATCTATTTTTTTTTTTTTAGCATGAAAACAAAGCAACTTTAAAATATATCCTGTAAAACCTCCTTTGTACCTCCTGAAATACAAAAGACGACAGGTCCCTTTCATCCCCTTTGCAGATTGATTTGGGTTAGTTGTAGCAAAAAGCCGGCTAACTCATCCAGAAGTCACCAAAAAACCCTTGTTGCGTCAAGGCAGATAATTTAAAGGATCTTATGTCTTTAAATAAAAAGCAGTGTCCTCTATCCAGCGGGCTGCTAATGACACAGGCAGTGGAGATGGAATTATAAGATGATGCCTGGACAGAAGATCTCTCTTCAAGCTTTAGAGACTTTTGCTCTAATTTACGCTAGACTAAACTATGTAAACTTGGAGATGATTACAGCTGACATCATTAGATGACAACGGAACCACATTTTTGCCCAGCCTACAGGTGGCTCCAAGAGTTTAACTGCAATTTTGCTACCGTAGAAGGTTCAGCATAAAGTGTTAGATAGGGAATTATTACCTCAAAAGGAGAAAGCAGCAGAGAGCTCTTAAAATTTACTGGTAAGACAAAGCTGAGAGAGATCATAGAATCATAGAATCATAGAATCATTGGGTTGGAAAAGACCTCTAAGATCATCAAGTCCAACCATCAACTAACACCACCATGACTCCTAAACTAGACCCTGGAGTGCCATGTCTACACCTTTTTTGAACGCCTCCAGGGTAGACGACTCCACCACCTCTCTGGGCAGCCTGTTCCAATGCCTAACCACTCTTTCAGTAAAGAAATTCTTCCTAATGTCCAATCTAAACCTCCCCTGACGCAACTTGAAGCCATTTCCTCTCGTCCTATCGCTAGTTTCGTGGGAGAAGAGTCCAGCACCCGCTTCACTACAACCTCCCTTCAGGTAGTTGTAGAGAGCGAGAAGGTCTCCCCTCAGCCTCCTCTTCTCCAGACTAAACAACCCCAGTTCTCTCAGCCGCTCCTCA
>WAAD01021968.1:1939-37482 GCA_013389945.1 Fregata magnificens | reverse complement strand
GACCAGGACCGCTGATAAATGATGGAGAGCAGCTTGGCAAGCTCCTCCGCCAGCTCCCTCAGCACTCTCGGGTGGATCCCATCCGGCCCCATAGACTTGTGAGCGTCCAGGTGGCGCAGCAGGTCGCTGACCGCTTCCTCCCGGACTGTGGGGGGTTTCTTCTGCTCACGGTCCCTGTCTTCCACCTCAGGGGGCTGAATACCCTGGGGATAACTGGTCTGACTATTAAAGACTGAGGCAAAGAAGGCATTAAGTACCTCAGCCTTTTCATTGTCCTTGGTGACAATGTTCCCCCCGGCATCCACCAGAGGAGGGAGACTCTCCCTGGCTCTCTTTTTGCTGTTAATGTACTTGTAGAAACATTTTTTATCCTGAATATAAAAGAGAATCAAGATATCGCATAAGGAGACCTGATGAAATAGGACAGTTCAAAAATGCCAAGGGAAGAGCTTAGAGAATGCTAACAGAAGGTCTGCAGGATGCTGGATGCTGCTCTTCCATCAGTGGAAACAGTAAGGACATCTTATGGGCATCTAACTGCTTACATTTGGAGGAAGACGACAATCAGGTACTGCCCAGACTTTGATCCCTACATCATTTAAGCCAGGGGCACCTCTTTGAACTAACGACTGTGGGATCAGCAGGATTAGTCCCTGTAGCACAACCCTGGGACACTCACAGGAGACACCCCAGGATGCAGAGGGCCTGGAGCTTCAGGTCATGCACTATGCTGTAGACTAAACAGGAGAGAAAGCAGACTTTCCACACTGGTAGAAGAGCTTCCGTGACAAACGCAGGAGCGTTATTTTAACTTTCAGATCATAAACCCCCAAATTTCCGTGTGTGGGAGCAAGAGGAGTGACAGATGGCCGTGGTGCATTTCCGTGTGTACTGGGGGGGAGACAGGAAACAGAGGAGTCATCAGCACAGGACAGGGAGAGCTGGCAGGTATGGGGGTGTTTGTCACTTGAAATTTCCTGGGTTCAGTTTAGCTGGGCTCAGCTTGCTGCGGCATTAGTGCTGCACCACTCTGGCCACAGAGGCTCACGCAGCTTCTAAGCGGGTGAGAGCCTGTTATGTTTACTTACAGATAATGTGAATTCAGCCGGGACAGGCTGTACAAAGTGATAAGTAGGTAAAATGTTAGTAATGAACAGACTGTAATTCACTGCACCTTTGGATTCAAATCTAATCTCCATGCATCGCCACGATTTATAGCCACTGAGCTATCAAAGATCAGAAGTGAACATGCATCCATGATTTTAAGCCTGTGAGCATTTGCCATTTTTCCTCTGCGTGTGATGCTTGCCATTGGACTAACCCGTGCAGCTGCCTACAATGGATCCACAGGACTAGAATGATTTACATCTTCTTACCCAGCAGTGGGTATATGTTAACCCTGTGCCTGACAGCAAGAAGCGACACTTAACCTGAGAGGTTAGGACAACCTACCATGAGGGGAAGGCAGATTTGCAGCTGTAACATTTTGCTCCCAGTTTGGAGATCTGCGTTCAGTCTCCAGCTCTTAGTGCAAATTCACAGCGTGACCTCAGATAAGACACCTCCCTTCCCACCGCATCACCTCCGCACACAGAAAATTGGGACAAATCTTTCGCCTGATCTTTCTGATCTGTGCCCCCTTCGGGCACTGCGTTCTTAAGTGCGAGTGTAGCCCTTAACACAAGGCCCTGACCTCAGCGGCATTTTCTAGGCATTGCCAAAATACAGTGATTAAATAAGCACACTACAGCTGCTGCCCAGGATGAGCATGCTTCTATTTATTTCTTACACCCTCCATGAAGAAGAAATTTGTTTGGAAGTGAGTCACCTGTCTGAATCCCACCATTTCAGACCTACAACCTCTCCTCCTCCTCCACTCGGCCCAGTGTCGCAGTGGCCACAATACAGGCTGAAAGCATACAGAAACACCTCCTCCCTCCCTGGGAGCACTTAACTTTGCTGACACAAAACATACAGCCAAAGACAGCTCTTTCGGGAGCAGATGCTGAGATGGTGGGAAGAAGCTCTATTTCAAGTTAAAACAAATTAATTTCTGTGAATTCCAAACTGCAGCCCCTTTTCAGTGTTTCCAAACACACTTGACTGCCCCCCGTTCCCCAGCTACATGAGCCTGGTAATATTGTCCAGCAGCTGCTATATCAGGAACCTAAAGACCTTACAGACTTTTATCTGGGGGACAGGAATCTGCAGAGATCCACACAGAAATACATGAAAATGAGAAGAGCAGTTGTATCAGCTTTCTCCTCCCCAGATTAGTTTCCCCCAAGCACTGGCAGTCAGACCTAGTGGCTCAAACCCAGTGTTGACTGCTTTTTCCCTCCCGCTTGACCTGAAGAGGCAAGGAAGAGGCTAATCTGACTCTCCAAAATTCTTTTATAAGGTTTACAATTAGAACTTGATTTGCTTTACTAGAAGAGTATATTCACTCCAGGAGCACAGTCACAAGGACCCACCGTATGCCATATGTACAAAGCCCCAGTCAGGATAAAATTGCACTGTGTGAAGTTCACAAGGAAGGTATTTATTTTTAAAAGTTCATGGCGAGCAATACCAGTTTGGTAGAGCCCTCTGAGAGCAGGTGCATTTGTGAAATTTTTCCCCTTGACTTCATACATTATCAAACAGCTGGAGAACTTGAATCCTGCTAATGCACAGCCAAACACCTTCCTGCCAGACCCATTCTTTATGCCTCAGCCTTCTCCCTCTGCCACCACCACGGTACGTGTGAAATCCAGACCCACGCATCTCCTCACTTTCACAGACTTTGAATCAAGACAAACACATGCAACGAGACGCCTGCGAACGCCAGGGCTCAAGAAGAACCATCAGGAAGAGAGCAGCCTGGCCAGGTTAGAGGAGATTTTTGTTTCTGTTGCTCTGTACTTCTTGTTAACTGCCAAGAAATCAGGCGGGGATTTTCAAAGGAGCTCTGGAATTACCAACAATAATCATAGAATCATAGAATCATAGAATCATTAAGGTTGGAAAAGACCTTTAAGATCATCAAGTCCAACCATCAACTAACACCCCCATGACTCCTAAACTAGGCCCTGCAGTGCCACGTCTACACCTTTTTTGAACGCCTCCAGGGTTGGCGACTCCACCATCTCTCTGGGCAGCCTCTTCCAATGCCTAACCACTCTTTCGGTAAAGAAATTCTTCCTGATGTCCAATCTAAACCTCCCCTGACGCAAGCTGAGGCCATTCCCTCTCGTCCTATCGCTAGTTTCTTGGGAGAAGAGTCCAACACCCGCTTCACTACAACCTCCCTTCAGGTAGTTGTAGAGAGCGAGAAGGTCTCCCCTCAGCCTCCTCTTCTCCAAACTAAAAAGTCCCAGCTCCCTCAGCCACTCCTCATAAGACTTGTTTTCTAGACCCTTCACCAGCCTCGTTGCCCTTCTCTGGACACGCTCCAGCACCTCAGTGTCCTTCTTGTACTGAGGGGCCCAAAACTGAACACAGTACTCGAGGTGCGGCCTCACCAGTGCCGAGTACAGGGGCACGATCACTTCCCTACTCCTGCTGGCCACACTATTCCTGATGCAAGCCAGGATGCCGTTGGCCTTCTTGGCCACCTGGGCACACTGCCGGCTCATGTTCAGCCGGCTGTCGACCAGCACCCCCAGGTCCTTTTCCGCCGGGCAGCTTTCCAGCCACTCTTCCCCAAGCCTGTAGCGTTGCATGGGGTTGTTGTGACCAAAGTGCAGGACCCGGCACTTGGCCTTGTTGAACCTCATACAGTTGGCCTCGGCCCATCGATCCAGCCTATCCAGATCCCTCTGCAGGGCCTTCCTTCCCTCGAGCAGATCGACACTCCCACCCAGCTTGGTGTCATCTGCAAACTTGCTGAGGGTGCACTCAATCCCCTCATCCAGATCATTGATGAAGACATTGAACAAAACCGGCCCCAGAACTGAGCCCTGGGGAACACCGCTCGTGACCGGCCGCCAACTGGATTTCACTCCATTCACCACCACTCTCTGGGCTCGGCCATCCAGCCAGTTTCTTACCCAGCAAAGTGTATGCCCATCCAAGCCGTGAGCTGCCAACTTCTCCAGGAGAATGCCGTGGGAGACTGTGTCAAAGGCCTTACTAAAGTCCAGGTAGACAACATCCACAGCCTTGCCCTCATCTGCTAGGCGGGTCACCCGGTCATAGAAGGAGATCAGGTTGGTCAGGCAGGACCTGCCTTTCATGAAGCCATGCTGACTGGCCCTGATCCCCAGGTTGTCCTGCACCTGCCCGGTAAGCTCACTCAAGACGAGCCACTCCATGATCTTCCCGGGCACCGAGGTCAGGCTGACTGGCCTGTAGTTCCCCGGCTCCTCCTTCCGGCCCTTCTCGTAGATGGGCGTCACATTGGCTAGCTTCCAGTCTTCCAGGACCTCCCCTGTTGACCAGGACTGCTGATAAATGATGGAGAGCGGCTTGGCAAGCTCCTCCGCCAGCTCCCTCAACACTCTCGGCACTCACAAATCCCACACGGAACGGAAAGGTAAGAAGAGCCCAGTGACCAGCAGAGCCTGTGTCAAGGCTGCTGTTCATATCTGACTCACCTCTGCCCACTTGACGCCACATCAGGTCTATAGCTCTCCCTTCCGTGCAGACATCAGAATCTATTTTGGCCTCTGAAAGCATGAGATGCAGAGTACCTGCAAGCCCCATGGAGTATGTGAACTGTAGATTCCTGGTATTTTTGAGACTCAGGCCTTGCCATGCTGGAACTGCTGGGACATCAGGATGACACTGACAGTTTCTTGAGTCTGCGGCTGAAGTTTGCATGTGCAACACCCTCGGCAAATCCTCCCTAGTGGCACTTTAGTTATCAAGTGTGGCATGACTCCGAACAAGATATTTTCTTCAGGGTTTTTTTTTTGTTGGCTTCCCCCCCTCCCCCCGAAAAAAACCCCCACAAGCTCCAGGTACGCTGACTGCAGCAGTGGGGAGACCCTGATCATTGTTTCTTAAGGGTTTCTGAACAGACTGACTGGGGGGAATGACTTGGGAACAGTAATGAGGGAGACCACATCCTGCACTAAGCTGCATGCCAGTAAGAGGCAGCTGTCCCTATG
The DNA here is from genome assembly GCA_013389945.1 of Fregata magnificens. Classification (NCBI taxonomy): domain Eukaryota; kingdom Metazoa; phylum Chordata; class Aves; order Suliformes; family Fregatidae; genus Fregata; species Fregata magnificens. The sequence goes on along the minus strand of WAAD01021968.1, from coordinate 32,389 downwards.
GATGGAGCTGAGAGATCAGGGATGGGATCACACAGCATTTGAATGATGCCTAGACAACTGCAGTGGGCTTCAGCATGTTTTTCTTACCCAGACTCATTTCCACAACAGAGAAGCATGCAACATTTTGAGAAAACCTGCAGATTTGTTATCATCTTATATTTGTAACGATAAATGCACTTACATATGTTTCTTGGTCTTGGACTCAGATCTAATTTCCTTTAGGAACCAGAGAGAAAGGAAGAAATAGACTAGTCACTTAACATGTGTTTTTAAAAATTAGGCAGGTGACAGCCACAGGAACTCAATGGGAACAAGACATCCAGCAAGGAGCAGGCAGCTGTTGCACATTCCTAATTGAATCCCTCCGCTCCCTGCATATTGATGGCACACCAGTGGTTTCTACACACCTGGGGAGGTTAGAGGGAAGGAAAACTTTCTGGAAATTCAGTAGAGAAATCTGAACATGGCCACAAGCTGGAGAGAGAATTTCCACCACAAATGGAGTCTGACCATTTCCTCTAAGAACAGGATTTTCCTACTTTTCAGCTTGCATGCCGTATGGAGAGATTTAGAAATAGGATTGTGTAGGCTCACCTGAGAAGATTTCTTGCTACTATGTCAAAGCTCCCATTCTCCCTACAGGACTGAAAAAACAAGGGCTAATTCAGCTTCTGCAGCCTTCCCCCCAGCATGCAGGGTACCTTTGGCCCTTTCCCAACGTCTGCTAGCGCGCTCCTACTTAAAAATCACAAGCTCAAGTTTAAGAAGAAAACAAAGACAGGGAGGCTAAACATCATCATCATTTCAAAACACTGAGTGTCTGCCACAACAGCATCATCAGCGTGCTTTGGATACGTGCTGCTCTGCGTGTACTGCCTCTGTGAGATGCATCTGTACAGGACTGGGGATCCCCGCAGGCCTGGGTACAGCACGGGAACAGCTGGCGCTAGCAAGCCAGCCCATGTCCACTGACACACGGGACCACGCTCTCTGTCTGCCCCTGAACTCACCTCCGGTTTGATTGTCGCACACTTGGTTCCACTTCCTCCAGTGAGGTACACTTTACTTTCTTAATAAAAACCCTTTATTCTCATCTGCTGCATTCAGAGACTTATTTGTTCTTGCTATGTTAAACAGTGCAGGTTTTCAGAGGCAAAGATTTTATCCATTCGGTAGCAAGTACACTTGCTAACCTGGCTGCCAGCACATCATTACCACCTTGATCCTCTGGGTCAATTCTGCAAGGGTAAGAGGCTCCAAGAGAGCTGCTCTCTCACTGTTTCACTTTGGACTGATTGTTTACTGAAAAACATTCAGAGTTTTATAAAGCTGTGTTCTTACAATAAAGACCAAATGGGGCTGAAGTTGTTACCGGATCGGTAGTGAAATGGTCTCTGTGGTCCAAACAGGACAAAAACACCCCTTAACACCAACATTACAGAAGGAAACATAAGAGCTAAAGCATTTGGATAATTGGTCTAGATGAGCTGAAAGATCCTGGCAGTGTGGAACAGAGGGTGATTTACTGTAGACAGGCACAGTCCCACAGTTCTGCAAGCGCAGATCATTTCTGGTTCATTCAGTAGCATTTCCACTGCCTACCTTGTTGCAAGCACAGTGTGTGCCAGTCTGCCGTGGCCTACCCAATCAGCCAGTGCTACTGCTGAGAAGAGGAGAGATCCTGAATTTTGTCGTGATTCCCAAATGCATTTCAGAACTCTGGTCCAAATGAGACCAGAAAGATGGATCTGCACATGTAATCACACCATCGCTTCAAAATCTGCCACTTCCAATAGCGTGGATGAAAAAAAAATCCACTTTAGTTCAAGGGGAAACTGGAAAGGTTCTTAGAAAAAAAGATCTACTGAGGGTTTTGCTAAATTAATGGAAACCACATCCAGCTCGGGAAATCCTGATGGGGGTTAAAACAGTTTGAGAGTGGGAGGGAACCTGAGGGAAGTTCCTACACTCTTCCCCAGACATTTTTTTTCAGCCACTGCTGAAGACAGAAGACCAGGCTAGATGGACCTCATGCCTGACCTGGCATGGCAGCTTCTACATTCCTAGGACAAGGCTTTGCATTCTTCGCCCTGATGTCCACTGCATCTGCACGTGAACAACCATCCTGCTGCAAACTACTGGTTTATGGCCTGTTTCAGGCAAGAGGTTTCTCTACACTGCAGCTGGTTAAGACCTTCAACATTGCAAGAGTTTCTTTTTCTTTGGTGCTCTGACAAAGCAAGAGTCTTATTCCAAACGCCATCACTAACTCACGGTTTGACCTCAGGGAAGTCCATGCATCTATTTTATTTGTGTAACAGCCTCACTTATCTACTGCCAGACAGAATAAAAGTGGGTGTGAATTTTTATTCACATTGACAATGTTCAAATTAAAAGTTACAGACGATAAATCAATGTATTCTCTTAGTTACAAAAGCAAATGATTAGTGACACATGGGTTTATTATAATAAGCCCCGTCAAAGAGGAGACTTGCCTGTAATTGTGATATTGTGATAACAAAACAGGTTGTAGTTTCACAAACCCAGGAAGCCAGCATCTGGCAGTTTGGCGACTATCTTCCTAGCCATTTATTTTCACCCCCATGCCTGCTCCCTCCTGCTAAAGCTGGGTTTGCTGTACTGTTGAATCAGAACCACTGACCTCAATGGAGATACAAGCTCCAGAGAGTATCACAGCTTCCTTCTTAACCTGCTACTGCCTATTCTTCTTTGTACATGGGGAAAAAGGGTTCGATTTTCTCTCTGTACCACAGGAGCTAGCAGCCTGTCATGTCTCCCCCAGCTAACGCTTTTCTGCTCCATGGGAGACTAAATCCTACACCTTCAAGTCTTTTAATAGGCTAAAAGAATAAAACCAGGAGCAATATTGTCAAAGCTGCATTTAGTTTGAATTTTGCTGCATCCAGACCAACCTGATGAAAGGACTCTAGAGGGTGAAAGTGTGTTGATTTTTCTCAATTATACCAAGTGGCCTAATAAGAGAGATTACCTCTCCCTGAGAATCTTGCCTGTACAACGGCAAAACACACTGGAATACCTCCCCACCTATTACAGACAGAGGGAGGAAGTCTTCTCTCAGAGTATTAATAACCTGGAAATTAGAGATGTAAAACTGAATCACAGCAACTACAGGAACTGACCACAGTGGACTACTTCTCCTTAGTTTGACAGCAAATGTGGTTCAGAAGCACCACCGTGTAAGGAGATAAAATGCTTCAAAAGAAAGTGATTGAAGTATCTTGAATGGAGTCAAGGAAAAAAAGCAGTAATTAATAGAAATAATGTTCTTGTCATGCTGCCTTAATAATTAAGTACATTTTAAATGCAAACTACCTGTGCTGAAGCACATGTATAGATTCCTGGCGTGTTTAATGACAAATGGCCAGTGAATGTTCAGACCTGATTTTCTAAAGAAGCTGATGCACCTGACACTAATCTCAAGTCCTGACATGTCTCCAGCACTTCAGCTGGTGAGGGTCACGCAGTCAAACATATAACCTCACTATTGATGAGGGTCCTGGACCAAAGGGGCCCATTTACACAGACAGAGAGGTGCAGATCTGAGCCTGTTCTCAAGGCTAGAGCTGCTTGTCATGTAAGTGCGCACTCTGGATCAGGCTGGAGCTCCCAAAGGAAAGCTTTGGCCCCGACTGGTGTCTTGATAGAGTCCAAGCTTTTGTTCGTATGTTCTGGACAGATAAGAATGGGCAGGACTGAGCAAGCTCACTCTAACACCGGAAGCAGTGATATCCCAAGGCTGAGTTTTCCTAAACAAAAAGTGTAGGCATTTTGAACCAAAGTCAGCGGTACAGACAGAGTACTCACTGGTAATCTCACAGTGCAGCTACGGCTAGAGCAACTGGGTGACTTGCCCAAGATGATGGTGAGTAACCTCAGCAAAGCAGAAAAGTGAGCCAACAATCTTTCCCTTAAGAGTCTAACGATGTTTGTATCCATCTCTGCCAGCAGAGATTGCACGGGAGCACTGTAGGACTGAAGTGTTGTGAGTTAAGATGGGGGAATACAACCTTACTCCTTCTGGAGGACCTGTAGGAAAAGCATCTCGGGAGCCATTTAACATGCCTGGAGCTGCTCCAGTAGTTCACAGCAGGTGAGAGGCAAAAAGAGGACAGAGAGCTAAAGGAGGCTTCCAACTTACACAGAGATAAGGAGAGTAAAGATTGGGATGGCGACCGTGTAGTCAGCAAACAGCATGCCCAGAGTATGCAAAAGTCCGAGGATAATTATCTGCCGGAAGTAGTTTACTAAACACTAGGAAGAGACCTACAAAAACATAGAATGCAACCTAAACAGCATGGCAGAGAAAACATCTCAGGAATTTGAACTGTTTCCTTTAAGTCTGACAAGCTAATGCCGAGTCTCCAGTAAGTGTAATTAATGATAACAAAGCTCTTCCTAGAAAAAATTCTACTTGCAACAAAATCTACATCTTTTGTAATAAAGCTTTTCGCTCCTAAAACTGATGTTACAAGCTGACTCTGGCTGCAGCCAGTACCCATATCACTACGTTATGATGTCCTCTGAGATAAGGCACCACACACAGTCACCTAAAAAGTTCCAAAAACTGCGTACAAACCTTTCCTTGAGAAACCGCAATGTAAAAATCCTTAGTGAATATTAGCGTTTCTAGCACTTTTCAAGAATTTCAAGTTTTATGAAAAACAGAGGAACTGAGGATAAAAATGCTTGAGTCATATTGACTTGAGAACTTCAGCTTCTTGCTCCAGTCTCAGTCAGAGAGGGGAGAGCAGAATTCAACTCACAAAAAACCACATATTTGCAGTTTATCTAAGTAACGGGTTCCAGCAGAAGTAGTAGCACATGAAGTTACCCACACAGGCACTTCATCCAGATCCCAGAGAGGCTTTTGCTGATGGTCAGAATCACTCATTGCTAACAAGAACGACAAGGAGAACTAACCTGATTTTCTGGTTTCATTTTGCTTGACTGTAGACCATGCAGAACATTTCCTTTTCTACCTAAGTGAAACACAGACCCTCAGACAGTAATTTCTCTAAGTTGCTTCTGACCAGGGCTCTAGTGGAATTAGCAGCCAGAGGCTGCAGCTCCACTCCACATAAACAGTGGCAGAAGCCAGATGTCCCTCCCTGAAAGAAATAACTCGGGTGTGTTGCACCCGTGACTGTGTCAGTGCAGGTGGCTTTATGGACTCGCTAGAGGTCTCCTTTTGAAGAAGACTCTACTAGAACAAGTGTCAACAGCTGAAGGGAAATAAATGCTTTGCAATGAGAAATAGTATTACTTTTCTAAGGCTTTGTATAAAGCTACTTCAGAATCTGCAAGGCAATACCAAGGAAGGATTTTCCTCACATGGTACTTTTTTCAGTAAATACTCCTTAACTTGCCCCCCTGAAAGCACTGTTTTCTCCATAAGACACTGTCCTCTTACAGCTCACAAGAACTGAGCAGTGCCAATGTCCTTGAACGATAACAGGGTCTTCTTACCTTTAAGGCTACTCAGATAATTCCCGCATATCCTTCTGAACAAAGGCAACTAAGGAAAGGTTAAGATACCTTGCAGTAATGTTTCTGTGGCGGTGTGCTGCTTTGCGATCTGCCTGTCTTCCACTTCACTATCGGATCCTTCATCCTCTTGAATCTCTACGTCGGAATCATCATTATCTGGTTAAAACAAAAGCAGTTGATAAATATCACTCAAACCAAGACATAACTCAGAATTGCAGTTGGACACAAGAGATGCTAGCAATCTCTACTTTTGTTCAAGTCCAAGATTAATTAAAAATGTGGTCGCAGACAGAGCATTGGCTCTACTGACGAGGGCAGGCAAATAGCCAACATCCACATCCTAAGGAAGGCATCCTTCTACACGTAAGTGCCAAAGCAGCATACAATATAAACAGTTGTCTTGGGACAATCCTCAGACTGTACCACAAAGGTGCTGTTCTAAATACACTCTCTGGGTATGAAGCATATGTGCAGGCAGAAGGTGCTATTTCAGCAACTGATTTAAAGATAAAAATCTTTTAAAAGCATTTGGAAAGTGTGGGCTTATTAATATATCTCCTAGTCTTTTACCCTGACATAAGCAATATCAAAAACCGTCCCCTTAGACTCTTTGCCTTTCATTTAGTCATAGGTTAGAAAAGCACAACAAGACATCCCCAGATAAATGGAAGCGGTTACAGCCAAACCCAAGATGGCTGGAGAGACGGGAAAGCTTCCCAAGATGCAGGAACTTCTTCCAATATTTTAATGATCTGCCTTTGTTTTCTGCTTCCTATCCAAACTAAAGCCTACTTAGTCCCTTACTGCCGGTTCCCCAGTCACCAAATTGGAACAAACCTAAAGGACTTAGATTAAATTGTCCTTCAGATGTTTGAAAGGATGGCAAAAATCTTCGGATACTTAAAAGTGCCTCCAAAGAACAGGGCAGACTGTTCGCCATGTCAGCTGTACGAGTCCTACACCTTGAGGTTCACATGCACGGTCAACCAAACTGATTCTCCTCTGAGCCTATTCTGAAGCAAAACAGTGGGTGGAAAGTTGGCGCAGAAGTGTGTGGAAAGTCTGGAGCAGGCTCTTCTCCATTTAAGTCTCCTTCTATCCCATGAGCTTTTTCCCTCTCTCCTTGTTCATGCCAGCCTGCTTGTGCAAGTTCCTTGGCTCGCTAAGACCAAGCTCTGCTTTCCAGCTACTGCTCACTTGTGATTATTTACTTCCCTCTTCAAACATTCAATCAATGAGCCAGATCCTCAGCTCCTATCATCTTCTGAACTCTTCTCACTCGTGTAGAGATGAGCCCCTCTACATCAGCTGATCCTACAGCTCAGAGCTGATGCTGTGTGGTGGCCTGCCTGCAGGAGCTTATGGAATTAGCAGTGCTATGGCAAACCCAACAGGACCTCGTGTCAGGTCAGCAGCCAGCGCAGCAACACTAGCTGTTAATTATTTAGAGAAAATAGGCAATTCTTTCCCAGGTACATTTAATTACACACATGTCTGAGCTGAAAATGGAAATAACTACTTTAATTATGATTAGTAATGAGCTGACACATCTTTGCAATATTTAATTATTGGACAATATACAAATATTAGACATTTTTCCATAATCTTTTTCATTGCAATATTAAGTTAACAACAAAATGTAACGGCAAGGGATGTATTCGATACCGTGGTAAGATTACAAGGCTCCAGCAACGTTAGCTACAATTTCTATTTGTGTTGCACTTTCTTCTTTGGCAAGCGAATGAATCACTCACTGCTGTGTGACCTGAATACTGTTTCTGCTTACCTGGTATTCAGGAAAGCGAGGTTTTGTTCAGCCCTTGCCCACACAAACTCCTTGGGAAGAGCCACGTGGAGCCTAAATAAAGGATTCAGGTTCGTGCTCTGTATGTTAAAGAGCGAGACTATCTCATCTGCGATGGCTCTCACTGCTACTACTAAAATGCCCTCGTTCTTAATTTTGTGGGCTTTTTCTTTTTTCTTCCTTCTTTTTTTCTTTTCTTTTTTGAGCAGCAATTCCTCCCTTTCAGGTTTTGTCATTTGTGCTCCTCCTGTTACGCAGGAGTTACTGGCTCCTCCTGTTACTGGCCAGAGCTGAGGATGCTGCAGAGAGCCTTTATGATTACTTTGCCAAACCATTTCAATTTCATCCCCATTAGCGCTTTCTGCTTCTCACTGGGATCTCCTGAGCATGAGCTGCCAGCTGAGATGGGGACTAATGGAGCCAGTGCTCTCTGCTGACAACCCAAAGTGGCAAACCCAGCTAACACCACTTTGGGGACAGGACTTACTGCAGAGAGGCACAGCGATGCGATTCTGCTCTGGTTGGGGGCGCTGCTGTAACAACACGGGGCTTTAATTTTACATTTCACTTTTCTGGAAACCTTTTTTTTAAAACCTTTTGTGGTAACAGACTTCAGATATATCATATAAAATATATTTCCCTTGGGACAAAGCAGCACTAAAAAGACAAGAATAAACAGGAATGAATCTGCCATCTTCCTTCTGCTGTACGTAGAAGCGCTCTTTCCTAACTACCCATGCTGACGGCTTAATGCTCTCCTGAACCCTGTGAATCTTTCCAGCTCCCTGCAGCACTCCAGCCATTTCTGACCCATTTCAACCTGCAAAAAGGAAGCTCATTTCATCATATAATTCTCCACAGTATCTTTCTGTTGGAAAGTGGGACTTGCAGGAAGATCCCACAGTGTGTAAGTGCCTTGCCATAGAAGTGGTACCTACTGTGGAGAGAGCATCAGGGGCTGGAGGACCCCAAGCTGCTGCTTTATGAAAGGAAATGGTTTAAACAGCTTTTTTTCCCCCCTCACCCAGCCCTTTCCTTCTTTCCCTCAGGTTCTCTGCTGTTCTCAATCCCCTCTTTCTCACACTATTTCTTGTATCCTTCTCCCCCACTAACTCAGATGTTGTAACTCTCGCCTGTCAGTGATGAAGTCGCAGTTTTCTGCTGTTCAGTCCACGCGTGGATGCCACAGAATACCTCTGGCAAGCCCCAGAAAAGCATGCCTTGTGCCCCAGCTCTACCTCTTGTCTTTCACAGTGTGCCTGACAAGCCACGCCAGTAGCAACTGAATGCCTAGCTTTCATTTACGCCTTTAAAATCCTGGATTACTTTTCAATACAAATGAAGAGAAATTAATCAGGTAAATTATCAGCATATAAGCACAGTGCATAATTTTTCCTACCAAGTTGTGACTTTGAAACACATCTTGTTACGGATCTATGGCAAGAGTTTGGACTTTCTTTGAACAGCCTAGCTGGAATTCTGATGCACATACCCCAACACGAAGCATCACTGTGCTGCTACAGTGAACGCACGCCGGAGGATCAGGAAAGCGGCAGCTGCAAATGCAAATTCAGCAACAGTAGAATGTGTGCCTGCAAGCCTCCAGCTCACCCCTTGGAAAGATATCAAGCACCTTTTTCATTTACAAAAAAATAAATGTATTGCTCTAACCCAGCTCAATGGCTGCTATCACCAAGCCTGGCTCTGTCCAGTATACGGTCCAAGTTATCATCAGCTGAGCAGAATTGTGCCGGGCCAAAATCCCAAGGACACAGGAGTATATTGCTGAAAATGTATTTAAATACGCAAGACAAAGACAAGCTGAGTACAGGCTTCGTAGGAGGATTAAACGGCAGACTAGTCTAATGCTGTGTGTGACCCGTCCTAGCTACAGCACTACAGGGTTCCACCATCCTACATCCCTCATTGTACACTCAGTGTGCCCAGTTTTCAACAAAATGTTCTTGGTATTCATAAAAAGGTGACAAATCAGAAAGTTTCATTTAACAATATATAGAAAGAAACTACTTGTTCCCCAAGGAGAAGTCACAACCACATCTGTGTAATACTGCATAACAGAAATGACAATGCATCAATTCCGGGGAGACAAGGAACATTCTTCATGGAGAAAAACGTAGATTTTTCTTAGTATCAGCATAAAGCAAAGAAGATAATAAAGCATACTACTACAAATTCCCACGTACTAGTACATGGAGTACAGAACACATTCTAATGGAACTGGCTTATGAGATTTGCACAGGTTTACGTGAAGATTATTTGACTTTTCACAATAAACTGCCATTCAGCAATCCACGTGCCCACATTTAGGCCAACGCTGGGAGCTTACTGGAGCTTAAGGCTGGTATTTTAACAAACGCCTGTATTTTTACTATGAAGAGGTAATCAACAGAACAACTCTATAAACTGTGTTTGGCCCATTTCCCCACTGCTGTGATTTACTCTATGCACGGACAATACTGGCAAAACATCAGACTACCTGAGAGAGAATATACTGGGATTTTAAACTCCGCTTGCCTTACATTTCAACATTTCCACTTCATAAAGTTGGGTTTCAGTCAACTAAATTAGTTTCATTTAAAGCAGTCCAGCCACAAAAAGTACATCCTGGTTACAACTGAAAAACACTGCTCTCAGAAGATGCGCTATTTGTTCCAAAGCACACCTACTGTTTCCAGAAAAAGCCAGAGCAGATACCTGGACCGATAATACTATATTTAAATGATTTAATTTTTGGTAATTGCAACGCTTGAAGGAAAACCAGCATGATTTAATAACTTACCAGTGATTTCATTACAGATTTGTTAGTTTGCATAAATATTCAAGTAAATGTATCCAACTGTAAAATAAGAAGGTACTGTGGTGAAGATAATGAGCACAAAGGACATCGTTTATTGATATGCTTTAGAATTAGATGTAAGTGTTGTTTAGCATGTTCAATTTCGTAATAAAAATCACCGCTTTGAAAACACAGGCACTGGCTCCACAGCAATTACTGGATTCAGCAGGATGTTGGTTTTGGTCAAAAAAAATCATGAGAAAATCAACTGGGCAACTTGCAGCCACTTGATCCAAAATGAAATCCATTTAATAAATAGCATGACATTTTAGAACGGGGTGGGGGGGGGGAAAGGGGGTGGATTGGGATTTTAATGTGACCAAAGGGAGAGTGAAGTTCAGTTCCCACTTGAAAGCCTCGGTTCTACCAAACCCATACTTGTGTCTCACCAAACTCAGAGACACTAGTTGTGTACATCAGCCTGAGTACTTACAGATTTGCAGCTCTGCAGTTTGAACAGGAAGAACTGCTTTGATACATAAATTTCAGTTGGGAACATCCTTTGTCCTTAGCACAAAACTGAGATCCTTCGTCTGATCTCTAAGAAAAATTCATCCTGGTACTGAGAGCTACTGATGAAGGTCCAGACACTTGTGGCTCCTACTGACTTCAGCAGAAAGCTTGGATGTTCAGACCTGCGTATACTAAAACCGGGCAATAACATACCAACAAACACCAACCAGGAGGTTGCAGAGGTAGGCCTTAAGTACAATTTCTTACCTCGCTTCGTCATTTTAAAATGGTCTGTTGCTACAGTATCCAAACTCCCATTTTTAACAGTAAGGACAATTAACCACTGCCCAGGGAAGCAATAGGCCTCTGTCACTTGAAATAATTAAAAATAACTCCCGATGACAAGCTCCATTTAAACTGGGATTTGTAGTCTTGGCACAGGAATAAGTAGCGAAGTTATTTTTTGTCCCTTTTTATAGAGAGGTCATATTCAGTGACCATAACTATTTCTAACGATCTCAAAAGCCAAGAATCCATCAAAGTACTATTAAACTAGAACATGAATTTGCAATTATTTAACAAGCAAAACACAAGACTATTGTGGACAAGTTCCAAGTGTCTGTTACAAGAGGATGGATGATCTGAGCATCCTGCTGGTGACAGTACTGAGCATTAGCAGTATCATCCAGGCATCTCACCCTTGTGGGAATTACCCAGCGACTCACTGCTACACTTCAAATGCCGCAATTGTTGCAATGGGGCTTTTTGTTTATCTGCTGTCAGATTTTAAAGCCTCAATTCTGGAGTAGAAAGGGTACGAGAGATTCAGTGCAGCACCAAACTGCAACAGCGTCATGCGATGTGCTCTCCAAAGCACAACATCTATTTGCTCTGTTTAATTGAGCAAGATGACAGAGCTAAGCACATTTTACTTGGCTGTCAGAAAAGAAGAGTTAGCTCGGCGAGTAGAACCGGCCAAGGAAACACTTTGGTTGTGTGTTGAGCAGCAGCGAAGCTCCCCAGGAGCATCAGTTAATCCTGTTGCTATTGCTGAACAATATTGAAGCAATGCAAATTTCAAAATGCAGTGTAACATGGATGTTTATTCATTCTACAGACCAAGGAGGAGTATGCAGGGTGGGCTGACTGGAGCGGCACACCAGAAAGTGGTACAGTCAACAAAAAAATGCAGTTTTACAGCAAATACTTCTGCAAACTGAAATCAAATCCCGGGCATACCCAAAAGAAATACAGGAAATATTTTGAAAAATTCAAAGGGTTTATTTCCATATTTTCAAACCAAAATATTTTACTTTTTTAAACTGTAGTTTATATAGTCTGCTTTTAAATTGACAAAAAAAAATCTTAAAGAATGCAAGAAAACACACGTGAAGAAGTACGTAGAAAAATGAGAAAGAAAGATCTGTAAGTGTAATAAGCTGATTAGTCTGAAAAAATGTATTTCAGTCTAGAAAAATTTCCACTTGTTACTTTTTGCTCAGCAAACATGGTTTTTCAACCGTGGATGAACCTGAAAAAACATCTTGAATTTCTGCTGTGGTCAGTGACCTTCCTAGCCCTCTCCTCTCACACCAAACCATTATCAGGGGAACTCTTCACATATCTACACCTGACAATAGTTCTATCAACAGCCTTCACAGTGCTCATCCAAGCAGCGTCTAATATAATGTTTTGAGAGTCACTGTGCCATTAACCACAAGGAAACCAAGCCCTGAGTTTCAGTCAATTGGCATTTGTCACTTTGCACCAACCTTGGATGTGCCACAAGGGCAGCACGCTGCGTGAAAAACACCACGTCGTATATTGGTTTCTCTAAGAGCATCTTGTGTGAAATAAAGATTACAAAAATAACAGCAATTTACTTACTGCTCGTCACAAACAACATTTCTGTACTGCTGCAAATACTTAATTGTGTATATTTTCATCATGCAAATAATACTCAAAGCCTGATCTGTAGCTAGAGTTCAGCATCTTTATGTAATTTAAGAATGTTTTTTTCATGTAACTTAGTGTTAGCTTTTCTTTTTTTTTAGTGCAGTGGTTTTATGGAGATGCTTTGTCAGAAATAAAAGATGATTTGCAGTGTATGCTAGCAAAAGAAAAAAAGAACCAGGCTGTTTCTGAATTATACTAAACATTTCTGCAAATTTTCTGCAAGTACCAATACATATCCATTGGCTTTCTATATTCTTAACACAGACGGGCACAATTCAAACTACATTCCACAGCTCTTCTTTACAAAAAATACGATTTAGGTTTCTCTGATGTTAGTTCAGCCTGAAACTCAACTGAGAGCTGTCCAGAACTCCTGCAACTTCTGCTGCAGTGAAATGAACTGTTAATGTGCAATCCTTCTTACCAAATTAGCAGGAGATAAGGTCAAAGGATCCAGACAATAAGAGAACTGCATCAATTACAAAGGTACGCAAAGGTAAGAGTGCTTACAGGGGCAGAATGGATACTGACTTTTATCAGTTAATGGTAACAAATTCATCACCAGATTCCAGCCTATGCTGTTAGAAGAGCCTCATTAAGTGTTTTGCAGCTCTCCGGGGCAAAGTGTAATGAGAGTTAGAGAACCTTCCCTTTTCCTTGCAGGAGGCACTGGCCCCGTGCCACCCTTCTGTGTAGGAAAGCAACAAATCTGTTCAAACGAAGCTCACTCCACCACCCCAGACCTTCAATATTCAGCCAGAGAGCCTTAGGATACTGGGAGACATCAGGCCAGCTCGCCCACCTTCCACTGAGAGGAGCTGCAAGGGGAAGAAGCTAATCCCTTCACCTCCAGAACCTGTTGCATGAGCAAGACCAAGTCAGAGCAGCGTCTACTTTAACAGTCCTGCGAGCAGGCACGATGTATTTGTTGGGTTGAAGGCCGAGACAACAAAGTCCTAAATTTTTGGACAAACTGAAGGCGGAATAAAACTTAGGATAAAGCACTTTGCTTTGTGTGTGGGGTGTTCCTCAAAAATGCAAGTGGAATAAGGAAGTATTTTTTCCTCCCAAAACCTACTTTAGAAAGATGTTTGACAGTGAAGAAAAGCCCTTCCTCATGTAGCATGCAGAATCTCCAAACACAGGTGAAAGAAGGTTTAAGTGCTCATGCCTGTAGCACTTTACACCAGTTCCCCACAATACACACAATGCTCACAGTACCCGTCGATAAAATCACTAACCGCCAGACCAAGGTTGTCGGGCTCTGGGGAATCCTCTATGGCAGAAACTCCATCCCTTATCGTGCTTCCTATTTCTAGTGTGAATTTCAGTATTAACCTTTGGGGGGGGGCATTGGGCCGGCAAAGCTGTTCAGTGATGCTGCACCGATTCTGCTGCTGTTTCTTTTGTTTCCTCTTGTGCAAAAATTGTATTCTTATTGTGACTAGGATCCTGGGATTAACATAACTGTTCTGTAAACATATCCCTAATAGGGCACTATGCCATTTAAGACACCAACCTCTGCATTCTCTTACCAAAGGAAAATCTCTTGGTTTTGAATTGTATAAAGGGCATCATTTAACTAATAATAAGAGGAGGAGAGTGGGGTCTGCTCTAAGGGGAAAGCACGGCATGGTACCTGATCATTTTATGTTAGCAAACTGTGGTCCCAGAGAGCTTTGCAACATGCAATAGATTAACCTTACAGCACCCAGTAATGAAGCCGTGCTGCATGCTCATGACTGGGAAAACAGCCTCCAAGAGCCAAATTTGTTGTCTCCGTTACACCTCTGCAACTCTGCAGACTTCCACACCATGTGCAGATAAAGGCAGACTGGAGCTGACAAAGATGACTTGATTTTCCAAGTTTATGGGACAGACAATAAATGAGCCAGCACTGAAAAACAGGATCCTGGTGCTCTTACCACTAGAATAATTACGAATTATGACAATTAAGTACTTGAATAAAGATGTATTACGGTTATATTTTTAGGTCATTGAAAGTCATAATCATATGTTGTTAGGTGGCAGTTAAATCACTCACTAAAAGGCAAGATTCATATTATTTCAGAGAGGCAAAATGACTAATAGTTTTCCAAGTGAAAAACCCACAGACAAGGAGAAAGCAGGTCAGCAAATTTTCACGTTATACTTCATAATTAGAAATCATATTCATTCATTATATACTAATTACTGATGATAGATATTCTTCTCTTGAACTTATTTACCCTGGAAACTGTCAGATAGCAGGACCGGGACTTTTTCACTTGAGTAAATACCTGAAACAATTCCACATTCTTGTAATTTATATTACAAATCCTATGTTTCAGCTACAGCTTCTTTACTTTTTACTGCATTGACACAAGAAGATGAGATCAAAGATGGGCAGAAATGAATGCATTTCCTCTTTCATGAGCTTGCTCTGAAAATCTCTGCCAGCAAACAATCTGTGAGGCGCAACTTTTATGTCCTTTCTCAATTTCAGCTTTCATGAACTCTTCCTCTGATCCTGAGAATTAACTTCCCTTCTATTTTCTCCCACTACCATATAAAAATGCACATATTGCAATATTAAATTCACAGGGGTAATTAATGAGGAAGCTCTTGCTGACGCCTGGCTCAAAAGGAGCAAAATTTGGTTTGTTAGCTTTCTGCAAAATCTCAAGAGGTTATTATTCCCTTCTGATCCTCAGCTAGAATTCTACTTAATTAGGAGTAAGTTTAGGAAAAAAGAAAAAACCCAAAATTTTAATTGCATTCACATTTTGCAGGTACACTAAAATAAAGCAAATGCAAGCAGGCAAATGTGGACCCCACTTTGAAGATTAGTGACATTAAGGAGGATTTCAAACCAAGAGTTTTTCGTCTGTGAAAGTTATGATCTGATAGACACATCACAAAGGATTAGTCCAAACACGTAACCAAGCTCCATGCCATGCAATGTGGCAGGCTAACTGCTGAGGACAGAAATTATACTCCAGTTTTGCAAGGCACACCAGCACATGTGTAATATGAGGCAGCCAAGCAGTCCCGCAAACCAGTGAGACTACTCACCTACACTCAAGCATTTTGCTGAGTAGAATCATCTAACCAAGTTTGTTCGCAAACCAACCTTTCATCAGCAATCCCATCACGCTGGGCAAGTGCTGTGCCCACAGCTAGCCTGTGTGGGCTTGGATAATAGTAAAATGAAGCCTAAGATCTGCTCATTGCAGTTGCACAGCGTGTTTAGTGGAGGTAAAATTTACAAGGCAGAGGAGCATTTCACAGAGGTTAGGTTCCCTATTTCACTGTTGTCCTTTTGAAGTTATTATCATTCCACTTTTTCTAATATAGCCTGTTGACTCTGTCATCTATCCCATGTCCCCTCTGCTTGTAAGTGGATACTTACACATAAAGAAGCCAGCACTTCACAATTTTTCGGCTAACACAAGCGGTGAAGAAATCCCACTTACTTCCACTCTTAAGCAGGTGCTGCTCCTCTTCCTTCAGCCTGTTCTGCATAAGACGCAGCATGTTTGCTGCTTCCTGTAAGAGGTGAAAACAACTGAGTTAGAAAAGCTGCCACATTACCCAGTCAAGTAACTAATTGGATGGTCCTACGACGACAGTTAAGGGCACTCACAGGTAGAATGAGAAAATTTCAGCACTGAAAATATTTTATGAAGAAAAGGTCTTAATTGAAACATGGGAGCCCCTACTCACTTTGCCCACGAGGGTCAGGATATAAAGCACGTACACAGGTAAAACAGTGCACCGAAAATCAACCATATATTCCCAGTGGCTGAAACATCACTTATCGCATTGAAAATGAGTTCTCTTGTCTTCATCCCACAGAAAATTATGGCCATTACAGAACAAAAGGGGCTTTCTTTGGAAAGCAGTCTTTGGTAGTTGTTTTCAACCAAGGCTCCGTTAAACATCAGAAGTGGTTTGTGAAATGACTGCAGCTTCATAATAGACAAACCAAACCAGAATAAATTCACACATTTCCATGCATGCAAACAAAATGGGAGCAAAAGCCCTATCAATAAGCTGGAGAAGTATAGCCATATACTATACCATAGTATTTGGGTGCAAAGGAGCACCATGACAGTAAGACTGCACAAGGTGGTTTGTTGATTTTCTTTTTTGAATATAGCAGGTTATTAGATAAAAATATGCTGAGAAACGGTATCGTAATGACAGTGTGATAAAGTTATGACAAATGCAGTTAAGAGCAAATGGAAGAGGGTAGGTAGAACAGTGGTTGCTGTGCTGAGGAAAAGAAGCAAATCACAAGTCTCAACCCATTCAAATGAAGGCCAATGATAATAGAAAATGTTACAAGAAGGCCCACAAGGACTTATAAAACCTAAGTCTTGCATAGTCAACCGAGTAAGAAATGTGACAGCCCAGAAGGGAAGAAGCAGGCTGATGGTAGCAGGGCAGTGGCGGTTAAGACAGACATTCTCATTCCAGCATAATGGATTAGTAAGAAAACATGGCTGGCTCTGCAGACAGTAACTGATGAGTGTAATTTTAGTCTTGCAGAACATCACAGACCTGGTAGACTAAAGGGACTATTCGACTGCTGAACACCACAAAGCAACTGTAGGAGGTGTTTCGCTGAGTTCATGAAGTTCTCCATCCAGTTAGGACTAAAATCCAGCAAAGATACCAAGAGGCTGAATTTTAGGAACTAAGGTTCACTATTCCAATAGCAGCATCACCCAGAAAAATGTATTTTTAATGACATCTAGTTTAAATTTGGGTAATGCTAATGGTGAATAGCAAACTAAAGATGATAAAGTAGGTTAGATACGAATGCACACAATCAGATTCAGATAGAACCTACACTACTAAATAGGTGGCAAACAACTGATGGAAGGTTTTAGCCACGAGTTTTGCTAATTTTAGACTCTTCAATTCCACTCAAGCAAGACAAGTAGATGAGAAGGCTAATTAACTGTGGATTGAACTAAGATGTTTCTGAGTCTTTGATTTTTTCTATGCAAAATATGCATATAATTAAAAACACCAGTTGCTTTAACATGGTCAAATCTGCACATTTACAGTGCATTTGTGGAAAGGAAACATGGACTCAGTTGGAATATTCATGGGACAGAGGGAAGAAAGTAAGGAGAGCATCTGAAAATGGTTGAACATTGGGCAACCTTTTTACAATTTCCAGGTGGCAATGTGTATCCATCCATATGAATAGTGTGCTAGCTGAGAAAGGAATATCTCCTCCCACCAACCTCTAGGCAGCAGCAAACCACCAAGTTCCCGCTCAGCACACAAGCAAGTGGCTGGAGAGGCCTGGGGACTGGTTGGCATGATGCATCACAACTTGGCATAAACACCTGTGTCTTGGGAGTTGGAATTCATGCTGAAAAAGCTTGCCGGGAAGATGCTTACAGGTGGTGAAGGAAATTGATGTAAATCACCTGTACGTGGTGAGAAACCCAGGTCAGTGCCTCTCTCAAGGCCACAGAGGGAATAAATCCTGATCCAAAAATCTGCTTTGGACAACTATGCAAAGTGTCTGCTGTACAAACGCTCCAGTACTAATAGAGACAATGGCCCCACAGAAGCTAGGAAGACTGCTAATGATTGCTTGGGATTGTAGAAATAACACTGCAAAACATATAGAAAATAACACAAATAACAGAAATAACACAGCAGGCATGACAGCTTCCAGGGCTATAAAGCAGAAAGGTCATGATGCAAAATCATTCTGAATGAGACACTCCAGCAGCAACCTGCAACAATACAAACTACTGCAATCTCTGGAGTGATGGATATATATTCTGCAGGGAGATGCTAATTCCATCTGCAAGAACAAGGAAGGAAAAAACACAAGCATATTTTTATAACTTGTTTCATGTAGATTCAGAATATTTTAAACACCCCATTTAGGAAACTGCTCTTCTTTATTAATTCCTTCTGTAAGGAACAAATGACCAGTGAGGACAGAAGAATGTGACCGAAGATTAAAGGAAAGGGAAGATGCAAGAATGCTGTGGATGGTGTGGTTATGGTAAGTGGGCCAATAAAGGTTACCTGCCTCCTCTTGATCCGTGCTGTTGACCATGACACAAGTGACCTCCGTAGGGCACCAACACATCTGCACGCTGCCTGCAAACCTGCCCAGCTCAGTCCCATTGGGAAGGGTAACCACTGCAATGATTACCATTTTCCATTCCCCTCAGCATTAGCAAAGCCTTTTAAAGACTGATGAAAGTCGAAATGAATGTGGACGTGAGGCAACATTTTCAGAGGTTTCTAGCTACCAGTGTTTCCTTTGGTCTCTGTAGCACATGCCCATTCCAAGACCTCCCTCTGCAAAAGTGGGTCCCAACATTTTCTGACTGAGCCTCACAGTTGCTATCTTCTTTCCCTACCTCTTCCTCCCTGTTAGTCATAAGATTTAAAGATAGTCAGTGATTTAAACAAGTCTTGCCCCTGCCCCAGCAAACATTCACAATACAGCCCCCCATCGCTATGTCTTTGTGACAAATGGAGTAAGTGAGGGATCAGTCAGCCACCTGAATCTCAACCCCACGGGCTGTTGCAGCCTACAGAGTGCATATGGCAAAGAAAATCTACAGGGAGGAAAAAAAGAAAGGACATTTCCCAAATGTCATGGGGACAAATTCATAAACCCAGAACACATTTTTAAAAATGTTCACGGACCAGTGAAATACTGGGTACAGATATAATCATTGCCTAATACTGTAATTCCAGGCACAAGTTAAGACAGATGAAGCTGGCAATCTAAATCCAGTCAAATAAGCAGTCACCCTCCCCTGCACCCTGGGCCACTCGCTCCTTCCCTTTTCTCACCCTGCTGGCTCTGGTGCAAGCATTTGTGCAGCAACACAAAAGAAACCTGGTGAAAACTAATCCGTCAAAACAAAATTAAGACAGGCAAATTCTCTGCTGCAGTTCAGCATGGGGCTACGCAAATTCTTGACGGGCACAACGGAGGACGGGGTATTGCAGTTGTGGGAAAAACAGCAGGGGTAAGAAGACGGGGTACTGTTTGTTTCAGCTTCAGTGCTGGTTTATGGACATAAATACAAGAGAAACGAAGTCTAAGAAAATAGTTTAACCATACAGATGAGCCACTTCTCCCTCTTGCCTCTAGCTTCTTACTTGTGCTGTTGCCAGCAGCTCAGCTGACCTTGTACCAAGCCAGCCCAGAGTTAACTGGCAGGAAAAATGTTGATTTTCTACTGGTTTAGATTTCTGAGTAGCCCAATGCATGGTCGGTCAAATGCCGCTATTGGCCCACGGAAGCTGCTGAGACTGTACAACATTGTCCCTTCCAACAGCAGCCCATCACTGCATCAGTTTAGCTGTGCTGCCAGACCACACCCTGCAAAAGCTTATAAAAAACTGCAGCAACAAAAACTGTTTCAAAAGGGCAGCCCCAAACCAGTTGGAACCAGGATAGCATCAGTTAAGTGCTGTTTACAGTCCTTAACAAGTAAGATCTTCAAAGGAGATGCAGAATCAATGGCAGATCATATGTCTAGAAAGTAAACGAAATTTATCATGTAATTTTTTGAAGTTACATACTCACTTAAAAGAACCTGCAGAGAAATCTTAGATCTGTTAAATTAGTGAAAGAATTACAACAGCTTCATTGGTTTAAGATTTTGGGTTTAAAAACAATGACAACTTTTAAACAGCTGAGGCAGTGGCAGCTTCAGCTTCTCTTTCTCCCTGCTGCTTTTAATGACTGCAATCATCAGGCTGCATTTTTTGGCCTGACCAGCTTCTACCTTCACTGCAGACACCACTCCCCACACTTCATATTAGTTTACCAGACATGATTTATATCAGCTCAGTGAAAACAAGACCATGCTAATCAGAGATGTTTTTCTGTTTTAGGCTGGCCACTTCTATGCGACTCAGGGCTTCTGAAATGTGACAGGGGAGAAAAGCTAAGGGCGTGACGACCATAACGCCACAGATGCTCTTTCACGACATAATGTCATACAACGGACTTTAATAGCCTAGCACTCTGCACAGGACAACAGGTCTTCTCTGCAGAGTGGCAGAGTGACAGCTCCATGAAACAAGAGATGTGGCCTTGACCTTGTGAAGCTCCCGTGGGGAACAGCCTGGGTGCCTCGGACGCTGTACGAGCAGGAGCCAACATTTAAGTGCCCTGTTCAGTCTCTCCAGTAAACAAACAAGACTGAAATGCTGCAGGTGAACACTGCACATATCTTACTCTACAAGCTAACTTTACCCAAATTAAGTGGCAGCATACGCTGTGGAACCACAGTGTCAAATTAATGCAATTAAAGTGCCAATTAACACAAAATCAGAGCCAGCCTGCCCCGTCAGAGGGGGCTCCCAGGCCTTTCAGGACACCAGAGATTACTGAGGCTGAAAATCCTGCTTTAGAGGCAGACAGTTGTCTGCTGAGATGGAACTTTTCCTCCTCCGTCTCATATATTATGTGGCCTTTCCTAGGTGTAAATCTGCCCTTTGACGAGTAATCAAATCAATCACTTTGCAAACGCAGAGCAGCCAGCCTAGTGAAATGGGCAGCAAGGCAGGACTTTGTGGCTAATGCTTAGACCCACAGAACAACCCCGGCTCCAAGGGTCCTTCAGAGGTCCCCAGCTCAACCTCCTGCTCAAAGCAGGATCAGCAACGGGATCAGACCACAGTGCTCAGGGCTTGGGCTAGTTGGGTCTTAAACACCTCCAAGGAGACAGACTGTCAACCTGTCTGGGCAACCTGTTCCGATATCTGACTATCGAAACAGTGAAAAAGTTTCCTTATATCATCAAGTCAGAACTATTTTTCATTGCTAGTAATTTGTCCATGTCTTTTAGCATGTAAGAGTTCAGTTCACCTGAGTTATGTCACCAGCTTCCCATAGCAGGCACCTTATCTTGTGACAGAGAAGCAAATGGTCTGTATCCAGTCAGTAGCAACAGGAAATCAAGAATCCTTCTGTTGACATACTAGGACAAACAAAGGCTTTTAAAACAAATAAGTTTCACTTATGTTTACAATCAACTGTGCCCAATTCAGCAAGAACCTTACACGTCTTCTACAGCAACCGAATGCACTAAAGACAAATGTATATTTTTTGTAGAATGGAGTTTCAGTGAGCACAATATAGCTATTCTGTATCTCAGTCTACTTTAACTGGCAAAGCAGATGGCTTTCCATCTCATATCTGACTATGAGAGTCATTGGAAAACAGCAGTAAAACAAAACACATGGCTGTTTGGCAGAACGTTTTAATACAATCTAACCTATTGCTCTACAGACAAGTAAAACGTCAACTGGGAGTTCCTACAGCAGGGTGAGTGGGAGTTGGCTTTGAAAACCTTTTTACAGAAAGCTGTACAAAAGCAGAGCCTGAGAAACGCTTTTTCATTTATCGGCTTTTTATTTAATATGCATTATAATTTCTTGAAGAGAAGGACTATTAAGCAGCATGCAATTACAACTACATGCAAACTACACACAACTGTGTGCAGGGTCTGGGGTGGGGGGGATTGGTTGGGCGTTTTTTTGTTTTTAAAACAGAGGCCAATATGCTACCATGGAGAATATCCTCCAGCAGCAGACCCACAGACAACTAGCTCTGCCACTGACTCAGTGTTTGACTTAGGGCAAGTGATCCAGGGTTTGAATAAGCCACATGATTTCTTGACTGCCAGTCCTTTATGATATACCTAATGCTGCTGAGTATCGTTTTAAACAATAAAATCAAGCTGCTGAAATCACGCCCCTGCAGATGGCAAAGCAGCAAGTCTAAAAAGGCTCAAAACCAGAAAGAACAAAAATGACGCAGTATTTGATAATTTAATTTTTTTTTTTTAAGTTAATCTCAAAGTTTTGTTGGGAAAGTTGTGGAGAAAACACTAGCGGGATTTTGAATTTGTGCCATGGAGCCAGCGGGCAGACAACATGGTTACCACTAAGTAGAAAGAAAAGGAAAAGAAATGGGGAAAACAGTAAGGGGATAAGTATGAAAGAACAACAGGAGAACAACTGGAGCTTGCTGACTTTTTTTGTTTGGATACTAACATTTCACTTTTTGCCCTAGCTATTTCTTCTGTTCTCAGACATCCTCCCAATCCCAAAAATCTCTTGAGACATCTCTATGTATAACCTTTTCATCTTAGTAAGGGAAAACAATGTTTCCTTCTGTTTTGGTGGGGTTTTTTGGGTTTTTTTTAGTGATTTGCTAGAGAATACCAGTAATCCTACTGCTCTGTAGTACACTTAAAGTGAACCAATTTGATGATGGATTGAACTGCCTCATCTTCACCTTGCCTATTAATCTCAGCAGCTGCTTCTTGCTTTGTTACAGAACAAGGTAGCTGAGGTTAGCTCTTGCTACATGCACACAATGGGATTTGTTTTTCATAATAGTGTTGCCACTCATTCAGCAGGGATGAGATATAAGGACGAGGAGAAATCATGTGGTACCTGAAGAGAGAATGTGACAGTACTCTTAATAAGAGGAAGCCTGCTAGGTACAATAGAAAGGTACGTGAACACAACATTGAGGTTGCACAGTTAAAGTTCATGATAGCATGGGGTGCCAACCTACCCGGAGCTGTTCTTTAAGAATTGAAGATGATGCTTCGTATCATGCTGAACCACTATTAAATACCTCACCGTGAATTCACGTCCAGTTTTATGATCTGAATTGGAACATGGCTATGGTTACACTTGACTACAAGTGACTGCAATGCCTCAGGTTTTTTTACCTTTTTATTCTGTTGAGGAACAAAGACTATGGGAGAGAGAAAAGACCCATCTGAAAAAGTGGGGCAGAAGAATCTTTACCAACAGGCTTGCTAACCGACAAGGAGGGCTTCAAACTAGGCCTGTCAGGGAACAATGATGATGACAGCGTGATGAGAAGTGGGGGCACTGTGAACAGTGAAGGGGAGGCTCTGGTATGTTCCTTGTGAAGGCAGCACAAGCAGGAGCCCATCTCAAGTGCCTGTGCACAAGTGCACACATCACAGGAAACAAAACAGGAGGAATTAGAAGATGCATAGGTGCACAGCTTTGATCCCACCAGGATTACACATATATGGTGAGACAGTTCCACGTTTGGAGGGTTGCACCAGATGGATATAGGCACTCTAGAAAGGACAGGCGGGGAGGTGAGGAGGAGGGGCTGCTCCCTCTGCAAAGGAGCAGCCTGAATGCGCTGAACATCGCCTTGTGACAGGCGATGAGCCCTTTGAGAGTTTACGGCTAGGGATCGGAGGACAAACTGCTGGCCTATAAAACAACACAGATCATGCCGCATAAACTAATATTCATTTTAACCTTTTAACTGCTTATTGTTAGCAGATCATCTCACTACAGTGAAAAAACAAAACCAGAAGTCACAGCCGGCAGTATTACCAGGGGGGTCCTTTGGTTTCCCATCTCTTGTCTATAGTCATTTGATTGGGACTTTTGTTTTCCTACAAAAGTTACCAAAACTGAAAACTAAAAAATTCCTTTCCATATCACTATGTTGCACTCAGCAAATAGTGTAGAACCACAGCAAAGCTGGCTTACAGCCGCTTAGAGCCAGCAATAAAGCAGGACCCCGGCCTTCTGGCACACAGATTTTGCATCTAGAGGTTATTCTTCTTTGACTGATGATGCCACCTCAGTAATTATGAAGTGCTATCACTGTGATAGAGCTTTCTGATGAATACAGGAGCAGCAGCCTCCCCCACCCCCCAATATTAAATCAAGTACAGTGCTTTGGAGAATGTGGTCTCAAACAAACGAGCCACTGCTCCATGTACAGAGTTCTGCACCAGAAAAGAAAATGTGAAGTAGGAGGTTCTCTGGATCCCTCATCAAGGTTCATACTAATAAATACTTAGCTTTTACAGACATTTATACATCTTTACTGTTTTGGCCTGAGGAGCATCTGAAAGCCATCACCACTGGCCATTTAAACCTTTTTAGAGGTCATCCTTCCAGTGGATGAGCACACATTGAATGGATTGAAAATCATCAGCCCGTTTTATAAGACCATCTGCCTCCTCCTTATTCTCATTATTGCCATCTTCTCCCTCGCTTTCATGTGCTGAAACAGTCATCATCTCTCATCATTAATAGCCATTTTACAGGACTCGTTTCTATTGAAACACATATAAAGCACACTTGAGACTATTTTATACACTTAACTGATACTCACCAGAAATTCACTGTTTTCATAATACTGGCACCACCAGTGCTGGTGGAAGGGGATGGGGATTCATTTTTGCTGTAGTGTCATTATTTCAAATTATTAGTTTGATTCATTGTCCTTCTTCAGAGAAAATTTTTTATCCTGAAACTATTCTTCTGTGCCAGCTAGCCATTCCCTGTCATTGACGTATCTATCTAGAATCGAATTCTATTGAAAACCAGCAAATCTTATGCTACTTTACAACACGACTCTGTCTTTCTAGGTTATTCTTTTCCCGTGTTAAGCCCTGCTAACCTTGTGTTTTGCTGCTTCTTGCGTGAGAATTGTTCACTGAGAGTACTGTAATAGAGTAAAATAGTACTATAATACAGTGAAAGTACTTCAATAAATGGGGCAGAAGAGTATGAGTCATTCAAGCTGACAACAGCACTTATCCAAGTGAAACACCATGTCCGACTTAGCAGGCCCAGTAGCAGGGGACCAAACAGCATTCATGTTGGTCAGTTCACAGTACACAGGCACCACAGGACGTAGCATCCTCCCCCAATAAATTCTGACATACCAGCTCCAGCGATCACATTATCAAAATAAACAATTAGATCTGTTAGATCACTACTGAAGTCCACTTTCATCAACAAAAGTCACAAAAATACCTTGAAAGTTTCTTGAAAGGTTTATCTTTTTAAGGAAATACGTGTTAATTAACTGAACTTTATTCATGCTATCATGAAAATTAGGAAAAAAGCTAAAATGTTTCCTAATGTAAATGAAATGTATCATAAAGGAAAGCTATCATAGTAAAAAAATCTAGCACGGGCTCTTACGATGACTTAGTTTTGCAGAAAAGTCTTTAGGAAGGTAAACTGCTAACAAGGATCTGTGGGAAAGAGGAGCAAGGAACAGGGTGCCCAGCCGTGCCTTTGCATGGGGTCATGTGAGTAGCAGAAGGCAGAGACAGGAAAACACTGCAATAACCACTTTTCACCGAACGGATAAATTGGGAGTTGGAAGTGAACAGCACACTTCATAACCTGAAGTTGAGAGGTAGGGTCTGCAGACTTAAGGCAGATCAGTTACTGTTCCGCTTGAATAAGCGGGCTGTGCAGCGAGGTCTCACCTAGACACGAATACCTTCCCTTTGGGAATTCAAAAGGAAGGGACTAAACAGAAAGAGCAAATTAGCTCAGGGGGACGAATTCCAACTAGGGTGCCATATTCATGCTTTGTATGAACCCTCTTTGCTTCTCTCTACAGCTCTTCCCTCTTATCCTCACAAAGTAAATAAGTAATTCTCCCAGTGGCCTGTTTCTTGAGCAACTTTTGATGCAATATACAAGCTTTCTGCACAGGTTACTCCACTTTTTTCTGTGCCTACACGTTACACGTTTTCCATTGGAATGGTCAAACAGTGAACAGCTTGCCCATAGAGGCTGTGCAGTCTCTGTCCTTGGAGGCTTTCAAGACTGAACTGGATAAAGTCTTGAGCAATGTGGTCTGATGCCATAGATAACCTTGCTTTGAACAGAATTAATCTGTGAATCAGTGACGATGAAAGCAGGCTTAAAAGTTATTTAGCTATTTTGACTGGTTTTCTATTAAAAAAAAAAAAAAAAACCAAAACCCAAAACCAAACCAAAATTTCCCACCTCAAATACTCCTCTGCACTGCTGTACTGTACTTGTTTTGGGCTATATATTAGGATGCATTCAAGGAATTTGACATAAGCTACATGAAAGCTCCCAGAAAGGATACAGTCCGACTCTGTGCAACCTTATCCCCTTCATTATGAGCTCTGCCAGTTCTGGAGTCAACTCTGACTCCGATGAGCTTGAGGCTTCAAATCTTCCTTTACTCCATGACCTTCCCTCCCCTCTCCTTCCGAAGCTCCTATGATCAGGATTGCTTCTTGCATGCACATGTGCACCCTATCTTCATTACTTCCTGGGCCAGCCAGTTCTCCCCCACACCTACGTGTGCATTTTGCACAGGGTGGATCACTTCTTTTCAGATCGATGTAACTTTTCCCTTGACTATCTCCATTCATTCAACAATAATGGGAAAGAGGCACCATAAACATGGAGAAGCCTTCATAAAGTCAGATGACATGTATACCAAATGCTTCTGCTGAACTGCTTTTCCAACACTGCTCCCAGAGCACACTTCGCTGGGACACCAACAAGAGCTGTCTCATTATTCACATAAATTGGGCCATTTTGAGAGTGAGGAGTTTTGCGCTGCCATGATTCACCAAAACAAGTACCAGCATAAATGCCTTTTTCAGTCGATTAAAGCAGCATAGGGATCCTGCCTACATGTACACCTAGCACGTTTACACCAGGTTTAGGTTTTCCTTTCAAATTCAGCAAGATTCAGATTCAGTAAAGCTGGCTAGAGGCTTGAAGTCAAAGGCCCCAAGAGGATGTAAGAAATACTCCTGAGCCACCCAGGAACCACAGGTCAGAGCCAAGGGAGCAGAACATCAGAGGTAACGCAGCACTGAGCACACCTCTGAGGATTTATGTGACCGTCTATGACAGGGCACAGCTCAAGAGGATTGTGAAGAGACACAAGACAAAAGGATTGGTAAGGCACTGGCACAGATTGCAACATGAGACGAGTCAGGATCACAGGCCATTAAATCATCCCCAGAACTAAGAAAAAAAGAAGAAGAAGAAGAAAAAAAAAGACCCAGACTAACATTTTCTGCCCAGAATTTTCCAGTTAAAATGCTTTCATGCAAGTCAGCACTAACACTCAGGAATTCACTACTGCCTAAAATAACGCGACAGAGGATGGACTTCATCCTGTGAATCAAATATATTCATCATTAGATAAAATGCAAGTTTACCATAACGACAACTCCTCTCCATTTTCCCTATTCGCTTTTGTGGAAGATATGAATTATAATGACTCAATAACAGCTCATTGAGCATTCCCTTCATGTATTACATTTTTATTGTACCAAGCTTACAAGCGATATTGGTTGGATGTGTGATTTATTTGAATTAATGTACAATTCTGTAATGCAAACCTGAGGTCAGTTTGCAGTGTCCGAAGAAATTATCATCCAAATTAATATTGATTGGAAGTTAGTAGTCACAGCTGTGTCTTGTTCACCACCATAAGGCAGTCACTGTCACATCGTTGCTAGAATCTAACATCAGAATTATCCTCTCCCTGTGTCACAGGTAGCACAAACCCTTAAGTCAGAATTATTCGCTCTTTTCAAGGAGAGTGTTTATTATATTAAAGAGTAGTTGTTCTGGGTGAACTTGATGGTTCCAGGAATTGGTAATGGAATCTGATGCCTTTTGTCTTGAGATCAATTAGCTCCAATACAGCCCATGTTTCTTACAGCAGAGAATCTCTTTCACAGGTGGCTGACACACACTTCAGCTTATTTCTTATTTCCCACCAGTCAAGTCCCAAATTAAGAGGCAGCACCAGCAAGCCTCTCTCTAACAGTGTTGTTAGAGCCCTAGCACAGGAATTAGATACCTGTTTTTTACGATTTCTCCAGCTTGAAAACATTTGCACTCCTAGTTCCTGCTTGCCAGGACAGCGCTCTAGCTACTAGCTTAGAAGATCAGGATAAAACTATTTTTAAATATCTTTGTGGTGGATTAGAGAAGAAGAAAGTAAAGATGACTAATGATGCAGACAAATCTTTTAAAAGGGAATGGCAAGCACTGTTTCTAGGACCGTTCACATGCATCAGGCTATGATTCTCTAATACAAAACAAGTAGGTAATACTCGCTTGACAACCAATGATCTACAACAGCATCAGGTTTCACCTTACACATCCTTCTTCTCTAGTTTCAATAATTCTGTGTTCTTCTCCACATAATCACCCATCTTAAGTAGTAGGGACACAGGATAGCTTCATCCCAGTCTACTCTACAGATTAAGAACCAGGAGCTGTTGGTTTAAAAATCCTTGTGGTTGAGGAGGAACTGAGATGTAGGATGCACTATATGATCTCATTGTTTCTTGTTAGAAGACAGCCACCACCAGGTATTCAAAGTGAATGCAGGACTGCCAAAGGGAGTTAGACCCTGCTTAACAGGCTGGGCTCTGATCAAGTCAGGTTTCTCATCAGTCCTCTCAAAGATGCAACAAAGCTTGAGTAGGAGACAGGCACATAGCTCTCCAGGTCCACAAATTTTAAAAGCGCAGGCTCTCAGAAAGTCTAGTGGCCTAAAATGGAGGTTGCCATTGGTTTCAGGACTACATTGTGCTCCAGATAAGCCCGAATGAGAATGTAAATGGAATTCTAGCAAAACATATATGACCCGTAGTCCCTGGGCAGACAGGCGTACTGTTTGCCCTAGGATTTCTTACCTCTCCTTAGTCCTGATGTTTGAGCCTGCTGCAATGCTTCTGAAATGGTATGGCTCACAATTCGGCTCACTGGTATCTCAATATCAGAACCACCTCCAAAGAATCCCGACAGTATTCTGGAGCACTCAGAGGAGAAGGCAATGACTGTACAAGGTGCAATAACTCACACTGCCAGCCCGTACGCTAGGTGGGTGTTAGACAAGGGTTCTGCCAGAACACCTATCCTAGAGGTCTACTGTTCACACGTACATAGAGTTTAATTTTCACGTTTCACAGAATTGAACTAGAAATTGTTTCTACACAGCTAGAAAACTGAGAACTATTTTACTATTTAACATTTAAAAACTCAAACCTTACAGTTTTTCACATTATGAGATTACGCATGCTTGCGCAAATCAAAATGCTAGTCTCATAGCTACTTTTCTCTGCTGCTAAGTACCTTGTGCAGCAGCAGAGCATAAACCTCCTAAATTTCACATACCTCATTTTAACATTACCTACTTATGTCATTTGGTGCAAATCACTTGCAAAACATCAGTCCCAAAATAAGAGTTATTTTAACTTTTTTTCTTTCAACTAATTCCTTAGTTTTTAATCACCTAGTAAAAGGTTTCTCATGATGATTTTTGTGTGTCAATCTCTGCGGGGGAAAAACCAACCTAATCTGCTTGATCAATGTTGCTTCAAGTGATCTGATTGTCTCCTACTTTGAGTGAATTTCAAGCTAGATTTCTGTTACATAATCCACACATCTAAAGTACTTGTGAATACTCAAAAGCATAATGCAGGCTGGCAGGAAAGGCAGAGAGACCTTAATATGAACAATCCACTTACTGTATCTTCTTACCAAATATGACTGGATAAAGAGAATACTTAAACCCTGAAAGGCAGTGCATTCAGAATGCACTAAATAGACACTGTTTTCATGCAATGTTTCTTCTGGAGCGGAGTCACTGCAGAAGAAATTCAGTGAGACAACTTAAGTATGAGAGATCAGAAACTCTTTTCATGAATTTCCAAGCTACACTATCAATGAGAGCCATTACATCTCATACTTCGCAGAAGCAATTGCTGGCAGGAGAGAGAAACTCACCCTGACTTAGTACATTGCAAAACTTAGTAGATACTCTCCCTGTGTTCCTTCCCCAACTGCAGAGTGTTTCATATATAACGGAAATAGCACAGTTTTACAACAGCAGCAAGAAAGAACTAGACTGAGTAGCCTGTGCAGGGGGTTCATATCTAGGCATAGGAACAAGCCCTGATGCACAAGGAACCTCTTTACCTCTCCTGCTAAGGAGTTCATGGGTTGCTGAAGGCAGAATATGAAT